>JANVCJ010144810.1:0-15343 GCA_026413505.1 Epizoanthus ramosus
ATTTAAAAATTGTAACCGTTTCTTGAGGCAGTTGCCTGATGATTGCTTCGCGAGAAGCATGAAACTCGGAGTAGCAATTAAATGTGCTTGAATTAGTCCGACTCCAGAAATCTATCTATATATATATATATATATATGTGCAACACATATAGATACATACTTTGAATTTTAATAATTTATGAGCTCTTATCTTGATCTCCTAAGTATATTTTAGGCCCACCTGGTACAAAGTGTGAATTCACTTAAAGATTATAGTTCCTTTAACTCAAAAACAAGAATGGTCTTGATTAATCATCAACAACTGACTACCACTGGAAAGACTACCAATTAAGACTGAACCTACATTATTTAATATACATCCATGTACAGATGAAACATTTATGATTACCTTTGAGAAAAAATAAGTTTCTTGTCCAAATAGCAACAAAGAGTATCATAGTAACGAGACAGTACATTAACAAAGGGTTTGTTATTGTTTGATATAATTGTTAGAAAATGGTTTGCTTTGGTAACCATAAAAATAAAACAAAAAACTATAAAAGTGCAAACATCTGCCAAACATATATATCTATATGCATTTTCCCACCAACAAATTTGTGAAGTTTTGTGTATTAAAGATAATGTCCAATTAACACAAAATATTATAAAATAAAACCATAAATTTTGAATATTAATTATTTTTTCTAACATGTCATACATATGTCTGAACTAGCTTGTGACGAGCTCCATTTTAGTTAAGCACTGAACAAAATGTAAAGAAGTTAGAACTACTAATTAAAATTTAGAATGAAGAACATTTGCATTCATTGGATGAATGAAGGTTGAATACCAACTTAGAAACCCAAAATGGCCACATTTAATCAGTAAAACAATACTTCATCAACTGACCTGTAGAAATGGTCTGTGCTAAATTGAAAAAGAACAGTAACTTAAAATAAGCATTGTGATATCTTAAAACTTGTAACAAAATTTATTTCAGCAAGGAATCAGATACTATTTTAAAATAGGTGGAACTACAAATGAGTAAATTTAACAGAATATGTTAATTTATCATGACATAAGTTGTCAACCAAAAGTGTTGAACAAACTCTGAATTTTTGCCTTGCAAATTGGAGATTGATAAGAAATTACAATTGTGATCAGTTTTTTTCCTGTGAATGTACTATATTGTTCACTAGACCAAAACATTAAGGGTTTTCTCGATAAAATTGTTTGAGAGATCTTCTTACAATAAACACCAAGGGCATGCAACCCACTTACAAACTCACACGGATAATGAAAAGTTCTATTTTTATGTATTCGTCTTGAATACGTTTCCAGGCAACCTGACCACAAGTAAAATTAAATGATACAAAAAATTTTTCTTAGTCTTAGAAATAATTATTCGTGTTTGAAATGGACAACTCGAAATCAACACTCGCCAGAAGGGCGACTCATATAAGATATGAAATCGACAAAGAACATATCCAACAAAATGCGGGCATGATATGATTGTATGTTTCAGAAAAGAATGGTTCAGAGCGAAACAGTGGGAAGCTGTAAATATTTGAGGCAGTTCAGGTGGAAATTTTGCTTGGTGACACAGTGAATCTCCTATAACACTACATATTGATAGATCACAAATAAAAACGAAAGCGTTTTTCAATATTATACAAAATTACTGCGAGATTAATCCGATTGAAAGCAACCCGTGTTCTGCTTTTTCGACAAAAAGATTATTAAAGATTTAAAACTCAATATTATTAAACAAAAACGGATTGACCACAATTATAATAAAAAGGCTTGCGGATTTTAAATGGTAAAGTGGGGCAGTGAAAAATAGAACTAATTATCCAAGCACACTAAATTTAAAAGTCGAAAAAGAAACAGTAAATTGGTCCATGTGTTTTCCTCGTTCGCTTGCAGAAATCCGGGAAGGTCAGGAAGCTGACAATATTATGACAAAGATCGTAATTCAAGGATGGGCGGTTTGCATGATTAGCTTATGTAATAATACAATACGGAAGAATATCGTAAACTTTCTACCACATACACAAATCAGCGGGGAAAATCATTTTAGTTTTAGTGGATAAATAATAACTTCAATTTGCGGGAAATAAGAAAATTCGACGACAGTTCTTGCGTCTCTGTTACCGTATTGCCATATATATCTACCTTCGATTGTTTATACAATAACTTACTGCCAGTCTTTTGCTTTTCTCAGAATATACGACGTGTTCGTCTGATGAAGATATTAAATTCTGATCTTTATCAGGTTCTATTTTTCATGTGTACTCTAAAGCGAATACGATGATCGTTGACTATATATATATATATATAGCTACTGGTTAGGTAATTAAACCAACAACACAAAAGGTGATTGCCGCGGTATATTACAAACCGCAAGCTACCAAACTACAGACTTTATATGCAAGTAAAATATAGCATAGCATCTACTATTGAACAACCGACTCCTTCAACTAACCTGTACTCCAAGAACTGATGCCTGATGGCCTTTGAAAACCTTCAACGAAGCGCCGGAAAGCAAATCCCATGATCGTACCGTTCCGTCCGCCGAGCCTGTGAATAAAACTTTGCCTTTGGCATCAACTGTCAAGCAAATTACAGCTCCTGAATGTCCTTTGAAAGTTACTAAACATTCATTCGAATTCATCCCCCATGATTTAGCTGTGTTATCTGCTGATCCAGACACCAGTATATCGTCATTATTGTCCATATCAATAAACGCGCCACGATTCGTCTCCGATGGAACCAAGAAAAGGGGATAAACTCCGCGTTTATGGCCACGAAACGTTCGCAAACATTCGCCAGTGTCTCCGTGCCAACACTTTACAGTTCGGTCGTATGAACTCGAAAAAATCAAATCACCAGAGCTTATAACGCGGTTGACAATCGATGCATGACCGGCGAAGATCTTCATCGGAGCACCAGTCTCGAGACTGTATTTGCGTATGGTTTTGTCCGCAGAACTTGTAAAAACATATCGGTCTGAGACACAGACTCCGTTGATGTACTCGGTATGTCCAGTTAACAAACCAACACACTGTTCACTTCTTGTATCCCAAAGCCTTCCTGTTTTGTCCTCTGAAACCGTCACCACTGTGTTTCCGTCCTTGCTCATACACATGGCGTTTATTCCTCCTTTGTGTTCCTCCAAACACTTTATTATGAAGGAATCTTCCTTCTTCTTTTTCGTCTTCTTCGAGCTCCCAGAACCCATTGTACTTAAATTAGACTTTACTAGTATTGGATCAAATGAATTACTGCAAGAAATAAGACATCTTGTTCAGCCATGTTCTGCATCTGTCTTACAACAGTTAACGCAAATCGCTCGCTCACACGACCGACTGACTTCCAAGCCCAGTGTCGCTCAGTGAACCGTGAACAAAAAAAAAACCTTGAAATTCGCGGGATTAGCCTTTGCTGAAGAGTGAAGAGTGTTCGAATTTTGGATTCCAACTGCAAGCAACGGGGAGAAAAAACGTGCGTTAATATTAGTAGTCAGTCGACAAACAGGACCCTCGATTCTCTATTCAGCAACCTTGACTCACATTTGCAGTGGGATAAAATAATACTAATTTATGTGTTACCATAGCGAGGACCTCAAAAGCTGCAATTGGCCGCAGCCAGAATTTCAATTTTCACCCGGTTCCAGGTGGCAAATTTCATTCTGGTTTCTTTCGTTCTTTTTATTGGAAACAATAATTAAGGGTTTTACTTATATTATCTTTGATTTCTTAGCTGAAATAAAACCAAAAATTCGTAGTGGAAAAGATACTGTAATATAAGGCATTGACATCAGGTTTCCCAAATATGTGTTGGGTCCTCATGAAAAATTTAAAGCCCCATTTTATTTTAAAATACACTAGTTAATAGCAAGTTTTCCATGACGAAATTTTTGTTTGTGTGGCAGACGAAAGAAGTCGTAATATGGAAAGTTTTCCTTGGCAAATTTCTTCTTCAAACTCCTAGCATGCCCCTAATTTTTGAACAAGGAAACACGGCGGTCAGTCAAGCAAAATCTTGTCAAGTGACAAGAACCTTTTCTTGTGTACGTCTGTATGACATGACGAGGAAACAAGTTTGTCAAGAAAGATTTGTTTATCTGTCTACACGAGCAAAACAAACTTGTCAAGGAAAAAAATGTCAAGGAAAACTTGCTCGTGTAAATGGGGCTTTATATTAAATTATCAAGGAAACCTACCCAAAGAAAATTGTTGGTCCATACCCCGGGCCATATGCATACACACGATCAGCAAAGATACTTCTCCGCAAGGAAAACTTGCGAGTGCAAATGAAGTTTTAGCACGTTCTATCTAACAATAGATGCAGCTACAAGCTCTTAAGTTTGCTTATATAAGCGTTAGCAATTTACATGAGAAAAGCTAAACTCTGCAACTTGTTGTTTGATTCTGAAGAAATCCCAGAAAATATAGAAATTATGAGTATATTTAATAATACTACTATTTAACGGAATTCTAAACAGTATGATATTCATCAGGCAAACTCAGTTCCGTGTTCTCACTGCCACCTGCTGTTTGAATCTATCTTTAGATGAAGTGAGGTTGAATGTTTTCAAAACAATCTAGTCGGTAAATTAAAGCATGTCTAAATGAAAGTAACAATGAAAGCTAAGGCAAGCTATTATTACAGACGAGCAGAACCCAATGTAGGATTCACGCAACCGTACTGATCAGTCCCGTTTCACGAAGCTCTTTCGCAAGTCACGTCTCAACCTTTGAGTCTACACTCGGATCACGCACAGTATAAACCCGCTTTCTACACCCTGGATTACTGTTTCTTTTTCCTTTGTTTGTTTGGTCTGGTTTATTTGTTTATTTGTTTGTGCTTGTTTATTTGTTAGTTTTTTAGTTAGTTTTTATTTTCAGCGTGTTTGTTTGTTTGTTTGTTTGTTTGTTTGTTTGCTTACTTGTTTGTTTGTTTGTTTGTTTGTTTGTTTGTTTCTTTGCTTGCTTGCTTGTTTGTTTGTGTGTGTGTTTTTTTTTCTTTCTTTTTTGTTTGTTTGTTTGTTTGTTTGTTTATTTGTTTGTTTGCGTTTACGTTTGAGTTTGCGCTTGTGTTTCCCGGGTTTGCGTTTGCGTTTGCATTTGCCTGGTTTGCGTTTGCGTTTGCGTTTGCGTTTGCGTTTGCGTTTGCGTTTGCGTTTGCGTTTGCGTTTGTGTTTGTTTGTTTGTTTGTTTGCTGGCTTGCTTGTTTGTTTGGTTGTTTATTTGTTCGTTTGTTCGTTCGTTTGTTCGTTTGTTCGTTTGTTCGTTTGTTCGTTTGTTCGTTTGCTTGCTTGTTTGCTTGCTTGCTTGCTTATCTGTTTGTTTATTTATTTATTTATTTGATTGATTGATTGATTGATTGATTGATTGATTGATTGATTGATTGATTGATTGATTGATTGATTGATTGATTGATTGGTTGATTGTTTGTTTGTTTGTTTGTTTGTTTATTTATTTATTTATTTGTTCATATTTTTTGGTCAACTTTTGTGTTCGCTACTAATGAGAATTGGCCCGGCCCCGGCCATGTAAAGTTGTCTAATTGCACTTGCCCTTGTGCTTTTGCTATTGATATTTCAAAAACAAGCTATATATTCACCCAAGCTCGCGAGTTCGAGTCGAGACGACTCTCGTGTGATGTAAAGAATCAATTGGACAGACCTGGCCTAATAAACAATTATTGTTAAAATTATATGTTGGTGTAAAATAAAGTTAGGTGTAGCTAGCTCTGAGGAAAAAAGTCCAGAAACAAACTACCACCCACATGCACTTTCCCTCTTAACTCCACGGCCAGTGACGCTGTAAATACAAGTTACCTGAATAATTTGTGAAACAAATATTGCAAGACAGCTGTAGCTTCAGAAACTCTCAACCCTATACTGAATTAAGGTTCTACTAAGGTTCTAAGGTTCTACTACACACATGTTAAAGAGTGTTTTAATAATTAAGGACAAGTACTTCTAGTTAAAAAAGACAATAAATACAGCTTGAAGACAATCGCTGGACGCACGCCTCGCGTCATATATACGAACTTTTCAACAGAAGTCAGAACTATTACGTAAAAGGTAAATATGCTTTCATTTATTCTTAAAATAATGGATATACACAACTTTGCAGATTTCAATCGTATAAGATTCTCAAAATGTTAAAAAAAAGTCTGCTACATTTTACAGAATGATATGAATTTATAATGCGACTAAAGCCAAGTATACGTGTTTGTGGGCTTTTTAAAATAGAGGTGACCAATTAGTATTCACTTGTATAGTACCTGTCAAACCCTGTAAATGCAATCTGGTTTTATGTTGTTTTGGTCTGAGCCTTTCAGTTCTTCAGTATTAGTATGCCAATAATTTTAATTAATTAATTAATTGAGTCATTTTTGCCAGTCCAATGTTCTTCGTTGGCTTCTTAATTCTCTACTGAGAATACCGGCCATTTTTGTTCATAGTAATATTTACAAGAACCTGCTATCGGAAATGTTTTATATGAGAGAAGCTTGCTTCAGAAAAGTGACGAAAAACGGTGATTCAGACTGAAACATAAATTAAACTTTCTCATACGAACAATGTATGACTCTGAGGGTGGGTGAGTAATCCTTGAACTGTCTAACCTTTTCCAATGGCAATGACATATTTTATTGTGTTTGCCGCGTTTCAAACGTCGTATTGTCGCCATAGATATTAACAACTTTGGCACGGAAATAGCACGACGTTAGACAAGTCGTTAGACAAGTTAGATATAGTCGTGTAGGATGAATTGATCGAACCAGCTACTCATCTTTAGCACAACTTTAATTTACTGAAGTATTTATTAAATACGACTTCATTAAATTCTTCGTCTGAAATGAAGTCAAACCGTCGCAGTCGTGCTATAGTCTTTGTACAGACCGGCTTTTATTCGGTGCCATTACAGTTGTGTAATGGACAATACTGTAGACAGGTGGGTACATTCCGAGAAAAAAACCTAAATGCAGTTTATAGAAAAATTCACAGCTTTGATAAAATATTTTGCGGATATCGTTCTTGCAAAATGTACAAATAACTTACACTTATAATACATTAAGAATGAACAACATCGTAGATATAGATTGAAGTAAGTCATGTTTCAATGCACAAAATTAAAACACATGTACAGACTACAGGTGTAATTTCATTATAGAATATACTTTAAAGAAAAACATTGCTTAAACTACAAAGACATGAAGAGTATTAATATTTCTATACCATTTGGCTAGGAATTAAATGATCAAAACAACTGTGGGGATTACAAAGATAAGAAAAATTAATTCAAAACGAGCACAAAGAAGATATAACTTGAATTTCGGAAGATTTTATGGTGAGGTCAAATAAAATATTGTTGTTATTGTGTTTTTCCATATTCCTTTAATTGCAGTGGTTGCAATATTATAATAATAATACTGTCACAAGGAAAATACATATTTTATAATGACAGAATTTTCCTCTATTTTGCGACAACTAAACGAATTGAGGTCATTTACATATGGTTGTTTTGTGTTTTGTTTGCGCAACTGTTCATTTCAATTTTATGTCTGTTTCATCGATAAATATGAAAAACTGCCGTACATTTTAGTCTAATTCTAGCCTAGGAAAAATACGATCGTTGCAAACGGCTAAAGCATCACTGAAGTACAGTTATCCTTGGGCGATTGACACGACCATTTCAGTCAAATCGAAGAAAACTGAAATGACTACATAACAGCTGACAATACTCAGTGAATATTGTCGAGTATCCGAAACAACTCCTTTATAACGCGTATTAAATCGGATTCCAGAATTTGGCAGATAGTATATCGGATCCTGTATAAACCATGTCATTTGGAACCGGCCGTAGCGTTTAGATTAATACCGACGCTGAATTACTTACCAGAATTTGTTTTCCTTGCTAAGACTGAATGCCCATTACTATCACAAATATTCAAGAACGTTCCGGTAACTCTACTTATCAGACAGTGAAAAGGAGCGACCGGTTTACACCGTGACTGATATTTGGACAAAAACAGCCGGCGACGAGAAAACGTTTTTCCATATCAATGACGCCAAAACAGGAGCAATGACGCAAATGCAAAATCAACAATGCTTAATTTTGAAGTTTATGAGGATTTGCGGGGGGAAATGTTTAACCACAGACTAAAAGAAACTGCGCTTCTTACAATGTCAATTTTTTTTTATTCGTGGTGCTCAAACGTTTGCACTGAAAATACTAAAAGGCCAATGAAATGAGTATGTTGAACATGTTCTTAGGAATCTTGCTGATCTTGGGAACTCCTCCATAATTTCCTGCGATTAGTTTAAATAATACTTGCAAAAGTCTGTAACGTAACTTCCATGTTTTTTGGATAAAATGTTGAAAAGTCCGATTGGAACCAGCATTGTGCCAAAATAGAGGAAATTGCGTGATCGGAATCAATTGGCACTATCTAAAGTGAAGAATAGTTATTTCCCAATAATATGAAAATAGGCCGGAGCTTCTAATTGTTAGCCAGGACTGAATATTCATTTTTTCATTAACAAAGAACCACATTACAGTAATTATCATGGCTGCCTACTTGAAAAATTGTGAAATTAAGAGTAGAAGTGTCTTAAAAAGTCCATTTGTGCCTCTGATCTGAAGCCAGTGACATGGTCGATTAAAAATCGCCTAGGTGATAGTGTTCTACTTTCTAGTTCTTCCAGAACGCAGCTGGTTCATGTTCAATTAAGGTATCTCTTTCTGTGGGACAACATCTTGGTGTAACAGATTCATCAAAAATATATGGAAAAATTGAAAATAAATTTATTTTTTTGGTGAACTGGCATTGACCGACTGTCCGGAGTGTTCTCACAAACCATGTCATATATCCATCTCCAAAATGGTCCTGACTACATATCTCCATCTGGAAAACCCTGCGATGAGTTTCTCGTCAGCGAGATATACGCATTCTAATATTTCTATGGTGCATTATTACCCAGAGCTCCAGCATTCTATATTGTATATCTCTAATTGATAAAAACGCGTGTAGTCTGCTACTACTCCCTAAGAGTCCCAAAATATGTCTGTCCTCGAATAACAATACTAAATACTGAAACAGTTGGCGGCCAAAATGACAGATACAACGGGTCCTCCTCGTAAATACATAATAATGTTAATTCTATGTGTATGTAAGGTGTTTGTTTCTAAACTGAAAATGGAAAAAGGCTTATTTTTTTAAAACAAAAACTGATATTTTTTTCAACTTTAAGAAAACATTTAGAAAAATCCAAAAAGGCTAGCAAATTGAAGTGTACGTGTAGCTGAAACGACGGGGGGTCTACCCCACCCCAATCCCCCACCCCCTCTCCAAGCGTTCTAGGCCGACGACGTGCAACTAAATGCAACTAGTTGGCGAGATAGGCGGCCTCGTGCCCAGCCAGAAGCGAAGAGGATTGCAAATGAGACTGACGTGGCTGTCAAGAACGCGAACGTTTGCCCCAATATTGACCAAGCCTGGATGTCATGGATAGAAATAGAACAGCTGTTTTGATTGGCCGGCCAAGTGAGATTATAGAAATAACACTAAACGCGGTATTATTTTCCTATTAATTTAAAATTAAAATTAAAACTAAGATCAATATAACTAAACAAGAAAACTATTTCAAAGTATGACAAAAAATTCATTTGGTAAAATCTACTAAACAATGTTTTTTTAAAATAATATTTCACTAGTCTAGTTGCGCATTAATATTACTATTTAGAAAAATAGCCTCAGCTCTGTTTGTTCATAGTATTCGTCCGAACGTCCAACTTCCAAAGAGCCTTATCTGTTTCCATAGGAACTTCAAGTGATTTTTTGTTATGTGGTGGGTGCGCTCAGACCTTTTGTTGTGAGCAGGGTTCATTCGGTTTCATTTATGTACACTTCGTAGTCATGGTAACGCAGTTTCTTCAAAGTAACTTACCCATTCGTAATTTTTCTCAAAAAAAACTTTCTTAAAAAAATAGCAACGTTGACCTCTTGTTGCTTAGGTAGTGTTTCGGATGCATAAATTTAAACGGTTCTCCTACAGAAACTGGGAAATCAAAATTCCAGTAACCATTTCATGACTTTTTCCTGACACAATTTAAATTTTCAGTTTTTAGCGCGACGAAACATTCCAAATTCAAACGATAAGTGGCAATTGGTATTGCTTAAATTCTTAAATTCTTAAATAATTCATCCTAATGTTTATCTTGCGCTAATGTCTAGGATGGGGAGGCAAATGTATTGCTATATGCTATTTAGAGATTAAAGAACTCTTGCGCGTGCTTCAGTTGTCGGCGAATACATGAACGAGTTCAATGTATAACAAAGAAATTTTGAGTTCATTATACATTGAACGAGTTCATATATTCACCGACAAAGCACAAGCAAGAGTACTTTGGCATATTTAATATTCAAGTTGAGCTCGCTGCAAGATACTATTAAAAGGGAAAACAATCAGACACAAAACACGCGTCGAATTGAACGAATTTCATTTATAAAATTAAAAGTTGCCAGGTACTGAACTCAGGGTGAACCAAAGTGGAAGCAACTAAATTTGTCGAGGGGAATAAAATCATTCGTGTGCCCGTTTGTCTGTTACAACTATTTCCATGTGATAAAAGTATAATTCGCAGCTTTTCAGTGCGTTCTACTTTTTATCACATAATTTCCGCTATTGTCACGAGGTACAACATGACCACGTGGTACAAATAGACCAATCAGAATCGAAAGATTAGTACAGCGTACAAAACTTGAATATTCAAAAGGATTATAATAAATCAGCAATAGATGGATATATCGCAAATGCTACAATTTTGATTGATTCCTCGACTCACCTATTAATTTCATTATACCTGTTGTTGTGAAAACATCCAAGATGGCGGCGGCTTGAATTGTCGAGATGAAGGAAGAAGAGATTGAAAATCTAGTAGAAACCGCATTTGTAAGCAGAGAAGTCAAGTATAAAAATCATATTCATAATATCTTGTGTTGATTTATTTTAAAGCTCATAGAAAACGCTGCTTTGTCAAATAACTGTTATTTTAATAGTTAAAACTATTAAATTCACGATATCTACATGCACTTGAGAAGACCCTATATATAAGAGCAAGAAAAATACATTTAAAGAATGCTATATTATATAGCCAGCTGCGCGGGTCGCTACTACAAGAATCTACATATATTTGTTCATATTTTATTGTAACTGCTATTTATAATATAGACTCATTTATAATATTTTATGATACTTGTAAATTATTATTCAATCCTGTGTAATTCAGCTTATGCTGGCAAGACTGGCTTTGGTAAATCTTCTATTTTATTTATTTGTGTTGTAAATGATCAAGAAAGTGTGTCAGTTATTAAAATTTCCAATCTAATTCATATATACTGTTACCAAATCGATCGCTCATGCCTTTCTACATGCACCAACAGGCAAAATAATAATTAATATTAATAACAAAGCATCTTTATTACAAGAAGCCGAACATTAAATTAATTGGGGCAAAAGTGACCCAAGACCAAGATAATTTTGTAAACAATATGACTTTACGACAGACATCCAATTAATGTCATTTGCAGCATTATATGACTTTCTACAACTGTGAGATCCTGATTTATAAGGTTGCACTATTTTGGACTACTTCGAACTGCTACTTGTAATTTAGCAAAATGCAGCTGCAGCACTATAGAATCAAGCTATTATATATGTGGGCGGCCTTGTATTATACAGCGCCTTTAAATTCAGAACTGCTTAGTCATGCAGCTCAGTACATGCATAACCGTTAGGTTTTATGGCATTTACACTGGTATGGTACTCGGAAATGTTTCTTAAAGCGTCCTGATAGTCATACCAGAAACTGAAAGTTTCGCTCACAGTAAAATATCGACAGTGCAACCACAAATTGAGCGAACTAATTAGAAAATGTTAATTAGGAAGCTGATGATGTGAATCCATCCCGAAGTCATAATAAATTATGAATTAAACACAGCACCACAACATTTACCTCAAAATGCTTTTAGCCAACTATATTTCATTTATCTTAGAAACGTTGGTCTACTGACATAAAATTGCTGACAGAGCTCCATAAGTCTGTTACTACAGTTACCAGGTAACTTCAGATTATAAAAAGAAAAATATTTATACACGCATGCGCGATAACGTTCTATTTGTATCAGTTTTAGCAACGCAAAATAGTTACATTGTTTTGCAAATGATCGAACGTGAAGCTATCTGCAAAATTAAAATTAGAACAAATTAAAATCGTCACCTTCCGTATTCTGATGTTAAATCGCCGTAGTGTTCATGGAGGACTTGTTCTATAGTGCGGACGATCTGAAATTATATCATGAACGGCTTGATCCGAAATCAACTTTTTGAGGTGACGTTATACCCCCTGCTTTACATCGTTGCTAAGGACAACTGCCCGTGGTCATGCAATCACTAGTTTAGTCATTTTGTTCTACACTTTTCACAGAACGAAACGCAATAGTGGCAAACAAACGTGTAGCTACCTAAACTTCGAAGTTTATCTTTATCAAAACAAATAAGGTACTATGTACAATTTTAGAATTATTTTTATTCCAGCTATCTTTACCTTTTTTTATCTCAGTCTTGTGCTCTATTTTAATGATGCAGAACTAGAATGGCATTAATTAATACTAACATTGCCTGCCGACACGTACGATTCACTACTTGAAATGGCCTAAGGCAGAATATTGCCATTTGATGGTAGAGTTCTACTTGTCAATGTTTCGTCCTTATAATGAACAACAAATGCAGAAAATATTCCTTGGTAGTTTCGCGTGCTAATCTTGTGGAGAGATAAAGAACATTTAATTTAAATAAATAGAAATTATAGGACGAATTTCATTAAATTGAGAAATAGAAGATAAAATTTAAATTTTTCTATGAAGCTCAGAAATCAACGCTCTCCCGGTCAGTCAGTCAGGCGTTATAATTTATAAAACGATCAATTTACAAGTAAAATGAAGTTTGAAGTGCAAGCGAGCTTCGAAGTGCGGAGCGAACAGTATTAACAAGTCACAGTCACAGTCACAGCCACAGCCACAGCCACAGCCACAGTCACAGCCACAGCCACAGTCACAGTCACAGTCACAGCCACAGTCACAGCCACAGTCACAGTCAAAGTGACAGTCACACGCAGTCACAGCCACAGTCACAATCACAGTGACAGTGACAGCCACAGTCACAGCCACAGCCACAGTCACAATCACAGTGACAGTGACAGTCACAATCAAAGTCACAGTCACAGTCTCAGTCACAGTCTCAGTCACAGTCTCAGTCACAGTCACAGTCACAATTAAAGTCACAGTCACAGTTGTAGTCATAAGAATAGTTACATGCACAGACGCAGTCATCGACATAGTCACAGTCACTGTTACAAATATAGAAATCGGTATACATCTACATCTACTCTATATTAAGCCGGTAAAAATAATAATCATCAGATATCACACCAACTATAACAAATTTAACACGTAATATCAGACTAAAACTATATCTACATGTTGTAAAATGACATTAAGAATAGTTAACTAATTGAGTTTAAAATGATCAAAGGAGGTGGCGGTTACAATTTTTTCAGGAAAAGAATTTTAATTCTTTAATGGTTCTTGGAAAAAAGAAAAAATTGAAAAGTTCTTTATCGGATTTCTGGACTCTGTACGTAAACATATTGTTTATTGGTTGCCACTAAATAACAAAACAAAAGCTAAAGTCTAATTCTAAAACAAAATTCGGTTTCTGGGCGGTCTTTTTAGACTTCAAAGCAAGAACTCGCCTATTATAAACGTAATCACTGATCACATTTCCTACTTTCATATTCTGATCATAAAGCCGCTACCTGTTATCTATATGACTTAAATGCACACAAAGATCTGCAATTATCACTAAGTAGAATAAATGAAAAACTTGTTCCGTTAATTGTTTTCCCCAGATGCTAATATATTCTTAGATGTTATGTAAACCAAAGAATCGATCAATTAACATCAATCGAACCCTCTGGCAGTTTGTTTTAAGAATGTTCGACTTCTTGACTTCAAATAAAAATGTCTGTTTTTACCCTTTGCAAATACTACGCAAGGTGCCGTTACCTTGTGTCAGACATAAAACGTTCGTATAATTTGTAGTGAGTCAGTTGGCTTGAAACAGTTTGGTCATCTTCACGATAAAGCATATCGTTTTTAAAACAGAGTCATTGCAAATGAAACCCACTATATACTTCGCTATTAAATAATACAAAAACGTGCGATTTAAATAGAGTTTCTGTTCAGTGTAGCCAGGCTTAAATGTATACTGACTTACAAAGAAAAACATGCACGCACATCTCCAAGAGGACTCAACACTGTCAGCCTGTTGACTAAGTCAAACAGATGATGTCGGATAGTCTGTCATTACCAAAATGTCGAATTATTTTAAAGAGAAGGAAAAACTGTTTGAACAAGTGGAGCCATGGTCAGTACGATGCCCAGGCACGAAGCCTAATTTGCTAAGTCAATACTAAAAGTGTTTGCTACATTCCTGCAACAAATTCGAAAACTGACAATGAAACAATTCGTACTAACATGCACCCTCTTAAATAACTCCACGACGCGTTGCATGTTGCCCGCAAAACCTGCTTTCTCAGAATTATATTCAAATAAAAAAGCTGTGTTCAACATGCCAGAAACTACCTAGACCAGTTGATAAGAGACAAATGCCGGCGAGTTTTACGGGGTGTTTTATAACTTGCGCTAACACAATTCAAATCCTCTATTATTCTCAGATAACAGCCGACAGGCATTCTAATCACCCCCATAAACTGAAAAAACGTAACATTCTAAATGTGAAGGAATACCTTTAGAATTGTGGCATCACTAGCACTGAGTTCCGTACGTAGAGGAGGATTACTCTGACTACTGAATGAGGAAACTCGTTAATTTTGGCAAGCTATTAATGGCAACCCAGCAGGTGACGTGGGCCTGATTGATTTGTTCGGCCACAGCAAATCAGTATTTGAAGATAAATCAACTCACCAGGGGACAAGCGTTGAACAAATTAGCGCGGAGTATCAGATCCGAGAAAAGTGGAGACGGCAGGGGACGAGGCTAAGCGCGGCGGCGCTAAATCGAATCATAAGATACAGAATTAGCACAGAAAGAGAAAATGTGGCAGCCATGTACAGGAGTGACAACCACCGGAGGGATGGGGCGAGGGAGGAGGGTGTGACTGGCCTCTGAAACATTAAAAAAACCCCAAATAAATAAATAATAATAATAATAATAATAATAATAATTTTTAATAATAATAATAATAATTGACTTATAAAATCGCTAA
>JANVCJ010144921.1:0-15340 GCA_026413505.1 Epizoanthus ramosus
CCCCCCCCCCCCCCCCCCCCCCCCCCCCCCCCCCCCCCCCCCCCCCCCCCCCCCCCCCCCCCAACGGAACGGCCTAGGTTTAGGTCCTCTGGGGGCATCTGATCTTATCTTATCTTCTCACACCCACACAAACGATATCATCGTCAGCTCGGTTGCTTAAGGTCTCTATTACCAATGGCATTCTTTGCGGCATTGTCCTCGTGATGGCGTGCAAATAACACCGCCTCTTCAGTTGAGAGCTTTGTGCTGAGTACATGAGATGACCTGAGTGCGACTCCCTATTCCGATCTATCTGGACCCCGAGCTTAAGAATCCTTTCGATCCGCGTTCCGCCTATCTGGATTCCAGATACCATACACATATTTGTGGATTCCTTGATCTAATCCACTGGATTTCCTATTCCAAAATCGACAATTGGTCGGATTCCAGCTTTTTGATTATGGATCCAGACAAAACATTTTCTGTATTCTGGATTCTAGATTCTAGTTCTCGCTCTCTATATCACGTTTAGATTTTCTAATCCACAATTCAACATTTCCAAACGTTTTGTAAGATATTTACCACAGCGCGCCGTATATCTCGATTTCGCCAAAGATAAATGAAACAATTGAGCGACGAATTCGCCTGAACCACAATCAGTGAACTCAGGATTAGTTTTATGCTAAATACGGAAGAACTTTGCACCTCCGCGTAAACAAAAAATATCACAGATGGGAGATAACACAGAATAAATACCAGCCACGCGTACAGTACGGTGTGAACTGATTTCCTAATCCTGGCCATTTCTACGATTGTGTTGCCATGGAGATATGCAGTTGCTTGTGATTCAACATGAATTTGTCTTTCCTGCTTGCGAAATATCTTCAATATATATACCACGGAAAGCGTAAATATTTATTAGCACAATCATTCCAAATCCAATTACTGCAAACGTACCGATAGCTTTTAGTTGCTGACTAATCATTTGGAGTGCTGTAACCAGCACACAGATACAAAGGAAGACAACTTCTACCATCAGAACACGAAACACGGTTACCGTGCTCTTGTATCGCAGATGTAAATGGAGCGCCAGGAATCTGTCCGCGTTGAGCGATGTGAGCGTCAAGAAAGACATCGCACTGAGTAGTAATCCACTGGTCATGAAGACGTAGTAACGAGGACAGAAGCCGTGTTCTCGTGTTTGGAAAGAATGCTAGAAATAGATAGACTTCCTCCAACTGGCTGAGTTATTAGCCCCGTCAAAAAATCGGTACACGCCAAACACGCCAGAAGAACATTTGAAGGCGAGTTAAGTGATTTAGTTCTCCAAATGGCTGCGATTACCAATAGGTTGGTCAGTGTTGCAGTAATAGCACCAATTGTACTCATGATGACATTGAGAATATTATAGTCATAAAAATATTCCAGAATGTTCGCATCTATTAGCCAGTTAGGAGCGACACAACCCGCGTCCAACGAGGAATTGTAGTTTTGCATATTGCTTTTTGTAACGGTCATAAAATACGACTCTTTATGTTAGGAACCAAGTAATGCCATAAATGAAAAACTGAATTTGTCAGTTGTTTCATTAATTTAAGCGTTTTCTGGTAATTGATTTAGATCTTTTCCTGCAGAAACAGAAATGCATGGCTGTAGCTCGATCTTGTTATCAGATGAAGTCCTGTTTATGAATCATTGAATCAAAGTATATCCTATGTGCTCATGTGTACGGACGAACGAATTTTCTTTGATAAATGGTCCTTGCAAAACTTTATTTTCTCTTGTAGGCCGACAAGTATTTGTTGTGCAAACTATTGTTTTTGGTACAGCAGAGACAATTCGTTTGCTTTCAAATCATAATTGCCTCCATCAGTAACCTTTGATGTGAAAGCAACTGTTGGGGCAGCAACGGCGTTACCGCCTTCCCCATGCACAGTCTGACTAGTACAAACGTTAAAAGAGAAAGTAGATTATTCTTTCAAATCCTTGACAAATGTCCTTGTTCAAAAGCTAGTAACAAGGAAATTATCAAAGTGAAAAATTATATCCAGACGAGGAAATAGACTTGTCAATATAAAGCCTTACTTGTGTAATGGAGTTTTTCTTTCAACAATAAGCAGTTATTCGGTAGATACGGCGGAACCAGCAGTGTTCCAGATAACATTGGTTCAATAACCGAGACACTCAATATTAGAACAAGCTCTGTGGTTGTTTTGCAGAAATAATTAAGCTGCGGAGGAGCTGAGGAGGAGCATGCTTTGTTATAGAAACCACTATATCAACAAGTCTTTGCTCGGGTTTCCTATATATATTATATTTGAACAGACAACTACATGTCGCTGAAATAAAACAAATCAGAAACTGGTCATCAGTAGGAATACCTAAAATGTGTGCAATTCTGAAATTGGTTGCGGCTTCATTAATCCTAGATCAATTGTAGGAAACTTTAGGAGGAACCATCCACCATGTGAGCACAGTTACTGAAATACGGTATTGAAACATAAGGAAAACTAAAATACGATCACTAGCTCCGTGCACATTTGCATTTCAATAACATCTACTGTATTTCACTTATTGCTCTTTCCCAAATTAAACGCATGCAAGATTTTAATATGTTCTTTTATTAAACACTAATTGTTTCAGACTCGTAAGGTCTCCGGAAACATGTTTCAGATTCGGAAACTTGCGGGTGTAAGTACTTGCGTAAGTGACATGACAAGCCGCGTAACGGCTGTCTTAGAATTTAAATAATGAAATGAAAATAATGAAAAAGATGGCGGCTGTACATTTAACCACAATACCTTGCAAACCTAACACAATGAATGGGCACATAAAAGCTATACATTTTTGCGAAATTTGTCCTCGTACTAAAAACATTGTGAATGCTATAGGCTTGAAGTTTTAGGGAGTTTGGGTGAATGTACCAGTCGCCATCTTTTTTATTATGATCAATTGCATTTGAATATCAGACACTCTAGCTCCTACCTTACTGGCATACTCAAGCTTTAATCTAAGTTGCTTACCGACTATAAGTAAATAGTTGTCACTGGCAATATCTGCTTCGTTGGACTCTGACATTTTGCGGCGATCTTCTAAAGTTCTGACCAGTGCGAACTTGGTCAATCTAAATATTTGATCTATATCCGGCCAGGTGAAATTCATGTTGTTTTGGAAAATGATTTTATATGTGATCGTTTTCTATGTTCAGAAAAAGATCTACCTTTGATTCAGTTCGCTTTGTGCGGGGCTTTGTCCTCCTCATGGCTCGAGTATAAGTAACGTTTCTCCTCTTGATAGCTCTAACTGATCGATAGAACTGTTTTCAGTTTTCAGGGCCATGTTGTTACAACTAATTGCCCTTTTGATAACATTTCTGAACCTTTTATTAATTAGTCGATATCACAAAACTGTTGTTCAAATATTGATCTGCAACCCATGCAAATACTAATCTGTTATCTGTGATCTAAGACAGGCTTTAAGAAATAGAATGAAATGGTGGGTTTATTCTTAGTCCAGGATTGATAACGAGGCACTGATGTAAAGGAAATCCGACTGGTTGCTAAAGACATTTTAAAATATTTCAATTTGGCCATCGTTCATTATGCTAGAGATATTTGATTTTCCAAATGGGAGTTATCAATAGACAACAATGGATATTTTACTCTTGAGGTTTCTGGCGTTACAAAATACTTCTACGAATAGCCTTTAAAATGACAAAATACAGCAATTTCTCAAAATCTGCTCAATAACATTTTGTTAAATTTTAAACGATGTGATATTGGCACAGGAGTATGCCTCGAAATAAGTATGAGACAAATCTAACAGACCGAAAAAAAGTTAAGTGGGTTAATACCTTCAATTAGTTTACTTACTCGATCATTTTTCTCGAAACGCCTTTGTTAGAAACTTTTGATTTTGCTTAAGTTTAAAGAAACGTTATTGAGTAGATTTAGAGAAATCATAATATTTAGACAATATTAAGGTGGTTTTGTAATGCAAATGGTTGTGATGGCAACATCTTTAAAATACATTTTGCATATGATATGGAGCCAGTGAAATAATATTAAACATGGAGTAAATATAAATTAATATTGAAGCTTGTGTAGCGAAATTATTAGAAATAAGAGTAGTCCCCTCCTAAAACCTTAGAAACTGTGTTGAGACACCTTAACAGTTCACTTACATATCAACAGCTCTGCCATGAAAACAGTTGCAATTGATGTCTTCTAGCGAATGATTGCGCCTGTCGAAAACGAGGAGTAGCAAAAGGAGATAAGCTATTAGCCAAGTGCCGTAATCTTCTCAATTTCTAGATCGTTGTACTAAGTTTACCAAAATGTTAGTTATATTTAATGTTGCCATATATCAAACTCAGTAGAAGACATTTACCAATTCTAGCAGCATTCCTACTGCAGTTCTGGATTCGACATGTGTAGCTACATATTTCCTCTGCTGGAAGACAATGTTGGACATACATAGCTTTATCACAAGTAATCAAGTAATGGTGAGGCTCATTTTAGTTATTATACATATCTGGTAATTCTGATATAAAATATTAAAATAATTATAAAATTCCATTCCAGAGACTCAATTTTAATTTTTGAAAGATATTTGTTTTTCGAAACAATGGTTTCGTGTGATAATCATTTCGCGGAGATTACCTGTTCAACTACCATGATAAAATTTGACAACAAATTTGGAGCTGAATAGTAGCTTTTAGCTTTTTATTCGTAGATTAATATTATTCCTAGATTTATAAACAAATAGAGATTGCAGAGGGAAGTGCCCATTTGTATACATTTTACTCGAAAACACGCTTAAAGATTTTGAACATATATACTTTAATGTAATATAACCTTCATTGAAAATATTTATTTAGAAAAAAATCAATATTAATTTCATTTAGTATCGAAGTATTCATGCCTTTCTTACACTTGACAGTTTTTAATTAATTAGGTTTTGTATCATAGTATTTGAAGGTACTGACAATCTTAATTTTTAGTGAAAGTAATTATAAATTGGCATAAAAAACATCATCCGAAGTACATCCATAGCAGTTGACCCATTTGGTTTACATGCACCTTTCCTCACTGAAAGAGAGCTGTGACCAACTGTTCATCAAGAGTTGTAATTGTTGCCATATACGAGAACAACATGGAAGGTATTGCCCATATCAACGATTCCTCGCTAAACGCACATTGTGTGGCTCCTACGTGGAGCATAGATCTGAGAACGTTGAACTATGTCTACGACTACAACTTTGCTAATGCCATTATCTGTATAATTGGCACAATTACTGCAACATTGACCAACTTGCTGATAATCGTAGCCATTTGGAGAACCGTGTCACTACACTCGCCTTCAAATCTTCTCCTCGCGTGTTTGGCGTTTACCGACTTTCTTATTGGCCTAATAACTCAACCAGTTTCAGGAAGCATTTCTGTCTCATCTATTCTTTGCAGTGAAGAGAGAACTTTACGTTATCTACACGATTACTGTCCTCGCTACTATGTTGTCATGACCAGTGAATTGCTCCTCGGTCCGATGTCTTTCTTGACGCTTACAGCTCTCAACGTGGACAGATTCCTTGCGCTCTATTTACATCTGCGGTACAGGAGCATGGTTACCGTGTTTCGAGTTCTGATGGTAGAAGCTGGTTTCTTTTGTATCTGTGTGTTATTTAGTGCACTACAAATGATTTCTAGGCAGCTTGCAGCAGCCAGTATCGTTGGAGCAATTGGATTTGTACTAGCTGCGCTGACAAATATTTCTGCTTTTCTTGGAATAATGAGAACACTTCGTAAGCACGAGAGGCAAATTCAGGTTCAATCGCAAGTTGCCGCACATCTCCATGGCAACACAGTCTTAGAAATGACCAAAATTAGGAAATCATTTCACACAGTGCTGTATGCATGGTTAATATTTATTCTTTGTTATATTCCACCAATTGTAGCTGTTGTGTGTGTGGCTGTGCGAGGTGTTTCCGCATTTACTGCAAAGATCATGATAAGTTCATTAACAGTAGTTCAGGCTAACTCGTCGTTTAATTGTTTCATTTTTCTTTGGCGAAATCGAAGGATTCGTCGTGCTGCGATAAAAGTTCTATCAGACCTTGGAAAATGTTGAATTAGTAATGTGGTTTAAACTGTTTCTCTTGCTGTCAAATTGATTAGGAAGCGTCTTATGACGTTACAATTTGCCATGTTTTCTTTTGTTCCTGCTATCTCAGATATTTTTGTCGTTCCATAAAACGCCTTAACTGACATTTAGGAAATGAGACTGAAACTACGATAGAAGAGTAAATATAATAAGTAATAATCTAATAAAAAATATAATACGTGTATTTTTGAGGTATTGCAATTCTGAAAACCTTTGATCACAATAATATTTTTTAAATGCCAACAGAGTTTGTGGGAGGGGAATGTCTGACACAAGAAATTGATAAAAGATAACTTTATGAAAATTCAGAAAGTTTCGTTGTTATACTTTTAGTTGTTTTCGAGTAACATGGAAAATATATGTTGGGTGACGATTCGTTTATAGAATAAATTAAACTAGATATAACACGATCTCTGATTGGTTGAAGTACGTTTAGCATAACTGGAATGAAAACAGTGAAATTGATTTATGCGTTTAATAGCTACGTTTATATAACAAAGGAAATGGAAACATTTCGTTTGTTTTACATTGAGTTTGAAAAAAACTTTCAGCTAGTTTTACCACGGCTATATTTTTTTTTCTAAACATGCACTCATGTTATCATAACATTGAAATTTCGTAAACCTATCATGTTGCTCATGGAGAAGGGTCACCCTTCTAGATAGGATGACCCTATCTCCTAGACAATTTTTACGGAGGTGGGACAATTTATACAACAGACTGAGCACTTTAAAAAATTAGGTTCAACATCTTTTATATTTACATGGCCAATGAGAGCTCAATATTGAATTACAAACATCGACAGCAAAAAGATAGAGAGGTATAGGGTGACCCTAGCAAGCAGATAGAGTGACCCTTCTCCTAGGGCGACCCTCCTCTAATGTAAACGATTAACTCCGAAATAAAATAGAGAAAGGTAAACCCTAAGTAGGAGGGTAACCCATCTCCAAGTAAACAGTGTCTTAGTCATAATTTATGCAACGCCTAATTTTAAATAAATTTACCAAGCTTGAATTTTTTTGAAAAGTACCATTAATAATCATGATAATGTGGTACGTTTATTTCAAATCAATGGACTTTTTCAAATATTTTTCTCATTAAAGGTTTCTATTCCAGTTTTAGGTAATTGATCTTTTGATATAATTCTCAGCATTCTTTTCTTGGAGGTTCTCTCTTTCTATTAAGACACATGTATCAACAATTAATTATATCTTAACAGGATGAATTCATGTAGTTGGAAAAGTAGTTTATTCCACTAATGTCATATCACGTCAAAATTATTTCCACCTGTCTTACAATTCTGCGAAGTTGCGGTCGAAACTTTATGAAATGGCATTGGGTGTGCTAGTGTTTGTGTTTGTGATTGTGTGTGTACGTGTGTTGATTACATGTAGTTTACATAATAGCAGTATAATTCAGGAAAGGTTTACGTAATGTGAAACATATGGCCGAGGGATTTCCTGGGAATTCAACAATATAGCTTATTTGCTTTGACAGGATACCTTTAACCGCTTTGATGATGATCATTGATCGAAACATGCTAACATAACACATCTACTGTTAAGGTTGTCTACAGTCCGATGCTTGTTACGCGACCACTACGAAGGACAATTTGCATTTCCGAGAGGAACACGAGCAAGAACCTTGTAACCGTGTTTGAAAATTCCGAATTTGTCAAGAATTGGTCTAGTTCTCCATCAATAATTGTATATGCCTCGGCGCTCATTGGCTGGAGCGACGGCCATGTGATCGAGATATGCGTGAGTTCGACTCCCGTTCGAAGTAGTTTGTGTTTATTCTTCACGTGTTTCTTTTCCCAATATTTGCACTTGTCTTCGTCTGAACCTAGCATGTCAGAGTCTAACCTCTCTGATGAAGATGAATAGCAAATATGATAATGTGTATTTTAGCCTCAATCTGAGTTTTTGGCTACGAGCACGAGCAACCAGCATTTCCTTTAATATTTGTAATGTTTTATTTTTTTTTAAATTGTAAACAAGAACAACTGAGCAGGACATGAAATCTATAGTTGTAGATTCGTAAACGATTTCTTTTCCGACACGCTTCATCTGTATAATACAGACCTTTTCAGGGAGTTTACAAAACGTCAACTAATAAAAGCGGCCTATTTTGATAGTTTTATTCTTGGGTACGTGCGTGGATTAGTGACAATAATCACAACAATGCTGCAAACGGACATTATCTTGTCAGTTTGTTTCTATTTTGTGGGTTTATTTTCGCTAAATTAGCGCCCATCAAAAGGGCGAGGGTTTGTTTCACTGCCCTCTCCACCGTTAGCCCCGTGGACAAAGGAGGCGAGAAACATTGTAACAGTTTCTTCTTTTTGTCATATTTTAGATAGATATATTACTCTTACATTCTAGAGCGGAGTGTGGAAAGGTGTAGGAATACAACCCAAGGGGTTAGCGAGTTCGTACACCTTAACAGTGCGACTACAGAAACCGGGTCACTTGCGAGAGAGCAGCCAATCATAGCACGAATTTATTAAATAATACAACTGGAGTTTGTGTGTTTGTGGACAAACTATGGGAATCGCTCATTCTTATGGGATAGTTTTAAGGTTTGTATATTTCGGGCTTCCAAATCCAAGTGACCCCGGTTTCTGTAGTCCGCACTGTAATATGTTTAGCATGATTTGAGTTGTCAACGTGACAGATAGAGAGTGTGGATGCAAGAGTTTCTTGGTATGTAAGGTGTAATCATACTGTCTCGCAATTCGATCTTATTCACACTATACCGGATGGATTTTCGTGCCAGCACAGACAGCTATTCAGTATAGTGTGGACACAAACGGAGCGAGACGGAAAACAGTATCGAATACAAAGTATCAAGAACAACTCAACGCGGCATAATTTGCAGGCGTAATATCTCAGGGAAAAAAGTGCAAGAAAAATCGGGATAATGTAGGAAGTAGATAAAGCAGCCAAGATGAAAAAAAAGCACTGAGATGTTGACGGCGCTTCTCTGACCAGGAAACATTTCCTCAAACTGGTATAAAACACCGTTGCTAAATAGTTGGTTACAAACAAGGATTAAATTTCTATTTATCAACAATTTTTGTAGGCTAGGATATTTGAACTTGCCAAATATATTTCTTAGTCCACGAAGGAAACTTTGGTATCATTGTTGTGGCCATGAATTTCCATGTAAAGAAAGTGGACTTTGGGGCTTCAGCGATTTATAACACGATTAGTGCAAATAACAAATGGTAGCAGATACTGCTGGTGTTCACTAAAAAAGAAGCTAATAAGTATAGAGCCATTGTCTATATATCCGCGTATTGGTAAGTATTGTTACAACATAGATTGGGTCGTTCTATAATTTCTTCTAAATTAAAACAATTTGAGAAAACTCTTTAGTTTTTGTTAATCTTTCATGCATGTAACCCACGATTGCATTCCATTTCTTAAAGCCTGACTTAGATCACAGGTAATAGATCAGTATTTGGGTTGGAGATCAATATTTGGAAGACTGTTTTTGAGATATCAACTAATTAATCAGAGGTTGAGAAATGTTGTCATAAATTAATCGTAACAACAAGGTCATCTATCAGTTAGAACTGACAACAGGAGAGACGTTACTTTACTTGAACTACGAAGAGCTGGACAAAGCCCCGCGCAAAATGGGTGAAGCATTCTTGCTCTCGTGGAAGGAACAACGAGCATGGATCAGCTGGACCTCTGCATGGTAAATGACCACAACCAAGAAGAACAAATTAGATTAAACATTCCACAATAGCAACAATGCTTTGTTCTAGCAAATGCGAAGATACACGAACACAGAAGAATTGCTCGGGTACCCCTAGTTTTGATGATTTTCAGTGTATGACCTGAGAGAGGATGATTATTAGGAGGATGTCCAATTCCAAGTTTGTCCAAAAAATAGGCGCTCTCCAGGGTTAAAGAACTGAGAAAAAGTAAATCTCTTTCTGAACATTAAAAAGGGCAAATAAATCATTTCGCAAAACAACATGAATTTCAACTGGTCAGACAACAAATTAAATATTTAGATTGATCAAATCTGCACTGGGATGAGACATTAGAAGATCGCTACAAGATCTCAGAATATAGCCACTGACAACCATTTACTTATAATCCGGTGAATAACTTACAGTGAGGTTTAAGTATGCGAGTAAGGTACGAGCTACAGACCAGTTTATGACCGACGCCAATATTCAAACACAATTCTAAGACAGGTGTTACTGCACTTGTCAAGTCACTTACGCAAGTACTCACACCCCGAAGTTTCCGAATCTGGAACTTGTTTCCGGAGACGGTATGACTCTCAGACAATTTAAGTGTTAGCGTAATAAAGGAATATATTAAAATCTTGCATGCGTTCTCTTTAGTGATTAGCACTTAGCTAAACACAGTAGATGTTATTGAAATCCAAATTTGCACGGAGACAGTCAGTGCTACGTCTACATTATTTTGGTTTTCTTTATCTTTTAATACCGTTTTTCAGTAAGTGTGATCACGACGGTATTCCTACTGATGATCAGTTACTAATGTTTGTTTTGTTTCAGCGACATGTAGTTGTCTGTTCAAATATAATATATATAGGAAACCCGAGCAAAGACTTGTTGATATTGTGGTTTCTATAACAAAGCATGCTCCTCCTCAGCTGAGGTGACAGTTTAATTATTTGTGCAACATGTTAAACATAGAACTTGTCCTAATATTGAATGTCACAGTTATTGCTCCAGTAAGTAAAAAAAAGTTATCAGGAACACTACTGCTGTTTAGCTATCCACGGAAGCATTTTGTATTCGGTTGAAGAAAACTCCATTACACAAGTAAGACTTTATATTGACAAGTTTATTTCCTCCTGTGGATAAAAATATCGAATTGCGACAATTTTACTTTGATAACTTCCCTTGTTGCTAGCTTTTGAAAAGGGATATCTGTCAAGGAAAAAGCTGTCATGTGCAAAACTTGCTCTTGTTCAGCTAAACAAGGATATGTGTGAAGGACTTGTGTGGATCAAATAGTGAAGGATTTGTGTGGATCGAATAGTCTGATACTTTCGTTTTTGACGTTTCTTCTAGTCAAGGTGAATGAGGAAAGCTGTTGCTGTCCCACAAAATAATAATAATAGTTGCTTCTCCATCAAAGGTTACTGAAGGAGGAAATTGCGAGTGGAAAGCGAACGAATTTTCTCTGCTGTAGTCAAAATAATTGTCGGCGCAAACACTACTTATCCGTCTACAAGAGAAGACCATTCTTATCAAAGAAAACTCGTTCTCCGTACACGCGAGGAGCGAAGCTTGTCAAAGATACTTAGGTACAAGGATACATAAATCGGGCTTCATCCGATGACAAGATCGAGCTACAGCCATTGCTGTTTCTGTAAGAGCCTAATCAATTACCAGAAAACGCTTGAATTATATAGCAACAACTGACAAATTCAATCTCTCATTTACAACCATACTTGGTTCCTAGCATAAACAGTCGTACTTTCATGTCCATTCCAAAAAGCAATATGCAAAACTACAATTCCTCGTTGGACGTGGGGTGTGTCGCTCCTAACTGGCTAATAGACGTGAACATTCTGGAATATTTTTACGACTACAATATTCTCAATGTCGTTATGAGTGTAATTGGCGCTATTACTGCAACACTGCCCAACCTACTGATAATCGCAGCCATTTGGAGAAACAAGTCACTTAACTCGCCATCAAATGTTCTTCTGGCGTGTTTGGCGTGTACCGATTTGTTTACTGGACTAATAACTCAGCCAGTTGGCGGAAGTCTATCTATTTCTAGCATTCTTTCCAAATGCGATAAATCTGTAAGCTTTATATACGACTTCTGTCCTCGTTACTACGTCTACATGACCAGTGGATTGCTACTCGGTGCGATGTCGTTCTTGACGCTTACTGCGCTTAACGTGGACAGATTCCTGGCGCTCTATTTACATCTGCGATACAAGAGCACGGTAACCGTGTTTCGTGTTCTGATGGTAGAAGCTGTCTTCCTTTGTACTTGTGTAGTAGTAACTTCAATGCAAATGATTAGTCAGCAAACAAAAGCTGTCGGTATTGTTGGAGTAATTGGATTTGGAATGAGTATACTAATAAATATTTACGCTTTTTGTGGTATATTGAGGATACTTCGCAAGCACGAGAGACAAATTCATGTTGAGTCACAAGCAGCCGCTCATCTCCATGGCAACACAATCTTAGAAATGACCAGGATTAGGAAATCAGTTCACACCGTACTGTACGCGTGGCTGGTATTTATTCTGTGTTATCTCCCATCCGTGATATTTTTTGTTTACGCGGAGGTGCAAGGTTCTTCCGTATTTAGCATAAAACTAATCCTGAGTTCACTGATTGTGGTTCAGGCGAATTCGTCGCTCAACTGTTTCATATATCTTTGGCGAAATCGAGATATACGGCGCGCTGTGGTAAATATCTTACAAAACATTTGGAAATGTTGAATTGCGAATTACAAAATATGTTGGTGATATAGCGAGAACTTTGAAAGTTCACATGGATGAAACCTAGAATCTAGAACCCAGACATTTTTTTATTTTTCATGGATCGATAATGAAGAAGCTGGAATCCGACCAATTGTCGATTTCGGAACAGGAAATCTAGTGGAATGGAAACCGGAACCCACAAATATGGAATCCGAAATCCAAAGGCTCAATCCAGAAACCAGAATGCAACGGATTGGATCAAGGAATTAAATCCCCGTTATATCCATTATATTTGTAGGATAGTATATTTGAACTTGCCGAAAATATTTCTTGGTCCACGGAGGAAACTTTGGTATTGTTGATGTCGTCATGAACTCCATATAAGGAAAGTGGACTTTGGGGCTTCAGAGGTTTATAACACGATTGGTGCAAATAACAAAGGGTAGCAAATATTGCTGTTGTTCACTAAAAAGAGGCTAGAAAGTGTAGAGTGATTGTTTATATATCCGCGTATTGGTAAGTATTGTTACAACATAGATTCAGTCGTTCTATAGTTTCTTCTAAAAGGTTCTAAATTAAAACAATTTGAGAAAACTCTATATTTTTTAATTGTTAATCTTTCTTTCAACAAAGGCTTGCATTCTATTTCTTAAAGACTGACTGAGATCACACGTTATAGATTAGTATTTGGGTTGGATATCAATATATGAAAAACAGTTTTTGATATATCAACTAATTAATCAGAGATTCAGAAATGTTGTTATAAATTAGTCGCAACAACAAGGCCTTGGAAAAAGCATTTCATCTATCAGTTAAAGCTACCAACAGGAGAGACGTTGTTTTACTCTAGCCATGAAGAGGACAAACCCCACACAAAAATTCGCGAGGCATTCATCCTATCATAGAAAGAACAACGAGCCTGGATGGGCTGGTATTCTGCATGGATAAACAACCAAGAAGAACAAATTTGATTAAAAATTCCACATTGCTCTGCTAGTTTTGATGATTTTCAGTGAATGTCCTGAGAAAATTGTTATTAGGAGGACGTCCGATTCCTAGTATGTCCCAAAAATATGCGGCTCTCTAGGGTTAAAGAATCGAGAAAAAAGTAGATCTCTTTCTGAACACTGAACATAGCTGGAATTTTGGAACGGTGGATTTAATGGAATCCGGAATCCAGAGAGGCTGAATCCGTGATCCAGAATGCAACGAATTGGAAGAAGGAATCGTTCGTGGATTCTGTTATATGGGGCGAGTTCTGGAATAAAAAGATCTGTTTAAATCCTGGTTTTCAGCTGCGACAGAAAGAACGGATGCGCAAGCGGAACATAAGAAATCGTACGTCACCTTGAAAATAGCTTGACACAAGCGTAAGATGACGAAAGATCGACGGATGCGGAGACGGGGGGAACGCAAACGTTCCTTTTCTTCCATCTTTGTTTCTGCTTCCGTTCAGCTTCCGTCGCTTATGTCGCCGTGAAAACCGAATACACTCCTGACGCAGACGCAAGTCGAAAAAACAAACAATTGTCAAAACTTCCTTGCGTCTGCGTTGCGTGCCGTTTTCACGAGAAACAGAAATGACGCAAGCGCAAGCATAAGGAAACTTGCTTGATTCTTGTGTTTGCTCTTCTGATGTTCCGTGCTTGTGTCAATGCTGTTTTCACGATAACATAGCTGATATAAGACCTCTTCCGCTTGTGCTTCCGTTCTTTCCCTCGCAATTGAAAACCAGGCTTAATACGCTAATCGTGGGTAAACTGCCCCTGCAAATTGACTGTCTTTCCAGTTCACCGAGGGCGCAAAATTTGAACAATTTGCGAATTAATGAGACAAAACGTGGCAGAGCAGTTACATTCTGTCTCCTAAGGGAACTGAAATGAGATCAAATCGCCTATTGGAGGTATGTGGTGATGTGTAGTTACCGCCAAGATGTAAAGTTACATCATGGGCTCCATTTCTATCTTCCAGGAGGAAGATATCGTGATCGATACATGCAACATCAGACAAAGCAGCCTAGATAGCGAGAGAGCAGAGAATATACAGCACTGTGCTTGGACAATCTAAGACAACTGATGGACGTAGTCAGGCCAACTAAAGCTCTCAACTGAAGAGGTTGTGTTATTAGCAGGCCATCATGAGGACTATGTCGGCCATCCTACAGAGAGACGGGAGCGAACGACGAGGGTTAATGTGCGGGAGATGACGATGATAGGGTTTGTGCGGGTGTGAGAGTATCAGATGCCCCCTGACCCAGATTCCCCAGGGGACTAAACCTTGGCTCAGTTGCCCCCCGAAATGGAACGTGGAAATAGACGTTTTTTTATTATTATTTGGGCTTGAAAAATAGGGTTTCCACTTCCTATAACTCGCACGCCTGCATACAAGGAGTAAAGTAATCCGAGCGGATGATACATAATTGAAAGGAGAAGACAAGAATGCAATACTTCAGCAGACAATATATGTCGTAGCCGTGGCCGTCACAGTTAATATAAATACAAATAATATTTCTATAGCGGGATATACAAAAATGCTCTAACTCTCCTTACAATATTAATATAAGTAATTGGAAATGTGTATAGAAAGAATTGTCTCTAAAATATATACAAAAAGCTTAACCCTAGAAGGCATGAAGGAAAAAAAGTTACACGAAGGCATAAGGGGGGGGGGGGTCAATCGGACCCCCCCGTCTATTTTCAAAAGTATTCAACCAATTGACATGAAACTTGGTATGTATAATTAGTGTCCAATATACTTC
>JANVCJ010145032.1:0-23868 GCA_026413505.1 Epizoanthus ramosus
TTCACGATCAGATTAGAATCTAAACTTGTCCAACTCATTATGGGATGGTGTAGAGAAGTCCTGGAACAACAAAGCTATCTTATACCGCATTCACGATCAGATTAGAATCTAAACTTGTCCAACTCATTATGGGATGGTGTAGAGAAGTCCTGGAACAACAAAGCTACTGATCTTATACCGCATTCACGATCAGATTAGAATCTAAACTTGTCTAACTCATTATGGGATGGTGTAGAGAAGTCCTGGAACAACAAAGCTATCTTATATATGGATCAAAATCCTGAATTAGCTACTTGCTATGTCTGTGTATCAAAGGCGGATAGACACTAGGGACAGTAAGTAGGTCTAAAGTTAACTCAACCAGTTCAAAGACGGAACCTGAGGCGAAAACCGTGAAACATGTTTGACAGTTGATGTTTGCTATTTCGTGTATCTATCTATCTCCCAATAGTATAACAGTCAAGAGGATTATCCATCAGGTACTAGTCAGAAAAAACAACATTGTTACTGAAGTACTGTCATTATTAAAGGCTGCATGGCCACCACATACACCGAATCCGATTACGACCGTCATCTCAGAGAACCCACGGCCAAAGTTACGTGAAATCGAGGTTAATGAAAGACAAATCAGTCAAGGATTGCAGTGTTTTCATGCGAAATTTCCGTCTTTTTGATTTGCGTTTGCACAGATGCTAAAATCTCAACAACTACAAAATGAAAGCAAGTGACTTTAGGCATCATCGAGCTTGCTGGTGTGATGACGGAGGAACTGACTAACCTCGACTTCATGCAATGGCAGCCATATTCGGAATAGGTGTATAATCGTCCAAAGCTTACCCGGGACATTAGGATCATAAACTGAACCACGAAAGTTCTGAAGCCCTCCAGAGTGTCCCCTACAATGGCCATGTCACAGAAATGGCTCTCCTCGCAGGTACGTAGTTGGGTGTTGAGGAAACTCACAAAGTGTCTTAGTTCTGCCCATGATGGGTCACGAATCCCACAGTGCCTGCAGTGGAGAGACGCGTCAGATTATATCAACCCCATGCACAATATGTTTCAATGGAAACATTTTCTCCGCAGAAATCCTGTGCAAGTTGCATTAACACCTTAAACACTTTGGTTACTTTATAACATGGGGAAAACTTGTATTTGATGCATTAATAAGTTAAAAGTGGTTAATGGGACTGTTTATATGGAGGCGGGCGGGCCTACTTGGCGAAATGATCTTTTCCGTGTGTTCAGTTGGTTACGCTTATCCTGGCTACCAAAATGAATTTGTTGATGTGCCCAATCTGACAATGGAGATGTAAGGTTGAATTTTCGTCATTTCTATCCTGACAAGTGGACTGAACTATTCATGTCAGTGGAAAAGCGTTTCCCGAGATCCCCAGCAAGCGGGCTAGCCTGCCTCCTCATATGATTTAATCAACTATATAATTCTAGTTATGGTCTGCCTATCGGGCTCATATGAACAGGTCTTATAAAAGTCATCTTCAGGAATAACAGACAACCCGCAGCTATGCAATAATGTACTTATAAGTTTAGCTAGAGACCGTTCAGTTGGATAATTGATCGACGAACTTGAACTTGACATATCCTCGCGCTTTCTGTAAAGCCTTCAACTGGAAAGAGTGTGACGGGTGTTGTCATGCGGTTCAGAGTTGGCCAAAAACCACTGTGTTCTGCTCTACGCACTTTTGAGATACGCATAGTTTCAACAATGTTATTTGCACAGCATGATCAATTTACCTTATTAAAATGTATTCTTAAATGACCTTCGGCTGAACAAAAACGATTTCATCTATATAAGGGAACTGCACTATAAACTGCTCGTACCGTATCAACATTTCCAAACACTCCAAGTGGTCTCCCAAAACTTGTCCAAGTACAAAGTGAAAGTGATCCAGACTTTGACCCGCAGCCCAAATCTTGATGTACTGAAAAGCACGCTGGATGTTTGTAGTACGGAACTCGCCGTCGTCAAAGAGCGGGTTGATCCCATGCGCATGCGTGCCTTGACAATGAGATTTACAAATTAGTTAAACCAAGGTTTGTACAACTCTTCCTACCCAACTTTTTTTCCCTAATCCTCAAACCAATAAGGCAATTCGCCTTCGATTTCAATTTGGTTTTGTGAAAGTGCCAGTCTTCCGGCCGTAATCAATAAACAAGGCAAGTATTAAGAAATAGGCCGCGCGACTATTGTTTTCTGGATCGTGATGAACCGGAAATTCCTGCAAAGATTCATAATTATACTGCGAATGAGTAGTTTTTTTCTCTACTTCATTGGACAGACTATGCGTTTCTGGGAACAAACTTTTGATATATATTAATCACTGATTTCAAGAGATCAAAATGTTTTGTTGTACTGGAATACCTGCACCTGACTGGCTCTGCAGTAACGACAACGTCTGCACAGGCGTCTCACAGCTGATGGTTGGTAAGTACTGATAGAAAGTCACTGTTGGAGTTGGTCTCCCTGTGGAGAGGCGGCTCGGCTAGAATGAAATAAGAGAGCAAGAAACATCAGAAACTGAACACTTCTAAAACTTGTAAAACATTTCCGAAACTTTTACCGATGGCATTTCATGTTTTCCTACACAAAAGTATAAAGCACGATATATAAACAATCCAGTTACAAATAGTAAACCATCTCTAAACAACCCTACAACATATTCACATTTTCCTAACATCAAAAGGTTTAGTATGTAAATAAAGTTGATCTATTCTTTCTAGTCCATGTAAACCAACTGAAAGTAACATAAAATTATAAGAATGCTTATAGTAAAATGAATGTTTTGCACGCGGACAAAAATACTCTGAAAAAAGTATCAAAATGACTGACAAAGATCGTTTTGAATCAGTGAGATATATTATAAAACAAATGAGATGGGCTTTCTGAGCTTTCTCGGATTTAGAATAGCACTGCACGTGCAGCAGTAAAAACAGCCAACTGCGCTTGTGCTGCCCGTCGAGTTGTTACTCTAGAATCCAATAAAGCACAGAAAACATCAGAATATCTCTTGGAGTGGAAGAGCCAATTCAGGTGACATAACTCACCCCAGCACCTTCGCGGTCAACAGCCATTGGAGAGGGCATGGCACTAGCCTCCTGAGGAGCAGTGATGGTCGTTTTGACAGAAGTAATCTCTACAATGTACAGATCACAAGGCCGCCTTCGCCAAACTCGACCACGCGCATCGGTCAACATTCCCAGGATCAATAGATTAAACAAGAGAGTGTCCAGCCCGGTACTCACCTAAAAAGTAAAGAGGCACAGCTGATAAAACAAACATGCTCACTTGTGTGGACAAGACAGTTCTTCACTTAGTACCTAGTCTAGCTATCTCTAATAGTAATGTAATATTTTGCTTTGACGAAGGGCTAGCGCTCGAAACGTCAGCCAAAACCTATTACCCACACATCAACTTCTAGCTTGATTTGCACTAATAGTAATGTTAGCCGTTTTACAGGTTACAGCGCTCTTGTGCGTGTTGTTTGTACCCTATTGAATTTGTAATTTTCCTTTTTATAACTCTGTAGAACATCTATACGCTTACATACACACGAAACGCATACAAAATGTTACTTAGCTCGTTCTTATTTCACAACACGCTTTCACTTGCGACCCTGATCGGAAAATATCGTCATTGTTGTTTTTGTCGAAACATTATTATTGAATCATAATCTAAATGAAGTACTTCCGTCTTTATGTTATATTGAATCATACAATCTCTCGGCTCCCAACTTGTTCTTAGAGTTTCTCTTTTGCCTGATGCGAATATGTTGAACTTGTCAGCCTCGAGCCCTGAATATATTATTGTGATAAAGTCTGTATTTACAGTTTACAGTTTACAGTTTAATAGTGCCTAATAGCAATAATGTGCTAATCCGGGCACGGGCAGCGATCAGGTTTTACAAGAAAGTTAATTAGTTAAAGAGCAGAAATCATTTACAGAAGTAGCAGTTACAGCTTGACTGGATAAGGAGTTCCAGATTGGGATGGTCCTGACAAAAAAAGAGTATTTATAGGCTTTCACACCAGCACTGACATGACGGAAGTTATACTGATGATGCAGGTACGTGGAACGGTAGTACATTGACATTTCTTGGGGATAATTGATATTTACAAGGCCTTCTTTAATCTTTAATTCCAAGATATTGAGGCACCTACCGATGGCGAAATGTCTAGGTGGAAGATTCTGGACAATGGTAGATCAGGCAGAACGGCATGTGGAAGAAGAGCTTCTACGACTGTTGATTGGTCGACTGTTTTACCGTGGATTGGTACCGTAACACAGAGTGCCGTCTCAGTACCCAGAGCTCGCAGCTGTTTAGTGACGATCTCGTTGTTGAGAAAAGATTCCAACTTCTGGCTGAGACGCCGTACAACAAGGCTCTTACCACAGCCTGAACGATCAGAGCGTACAACTCGCACAGATACCCTAGAGATGAAGTTAAAATTCAGGAATTAGGAAACAACGCAGAGTACACTGGAAAATAAACATAGAAAAGGTTGAAGTTGGAGCATGATATGGTGATGCATATGGTTCTATATTCTCTTCGTTGCTCTTGTTTCCTGCTTACAGTGGAAGTTGCGCAGCTCTGTGTGCATTAGTGCATGTATACATAGACACAGACACGGGTATTCAAAAATGGACGGTGAAACTAAGCAAATACCAACTTTACAAACCTAGTAAATGATATTTTGACCGGTGTTCAATAAATCAACGATATAACCTTGAATATAACAACAATTTCTTTGCAGGGTTACGCCATAAATCGGAGTATTGAAAGTTATTCCTTCACCTGTAATCAGGATATGTATTGTAACTATTTCAGCTCTGATATAACGTGAGCTTTTACAAGGTGAATCCAATATCTTCCAGTGTACTCACTTTTCCTTATCTACATCTGCTGCTGGGACCCATGGCAGCTGCTTGCCGCAAAAATTCCCGTGTTGCGGACAGGATGAAAGTTGGAACTGCCTCTTCAGATATTCTCGGATTTCTTTGGTGGGAGGGCAGTGAGGAGCGGAAGGGACGCGATACTGATCCAGTGCAGCAACAATATGGGCTCGATCCTCATTCTCACTACTGCATATCACCACAAGACCATACCCTGTACAGTAACGATATATAGTAACCGCAGTCACAAGGAACTTCGGTACAATAGTGTGCCTTCCTCTCCCACCCTAGCACAATATTAGCTCATTTACTGCATGATAAATTGCACTGGAATGGGAGAAGAGGAAGTCATGGAAACAGCTCACGACTGCTTAACACTCCTCAGGATCGCTCACGACAGTTCATAATTAGTTAACATAGCTCAGCATTGCTAATATTGCTCAAGATTGCTTACGTATAGCTCACGATATCTCATAATTCACAACTGTTCAAGAGAGTTGCAGATTGCTAAAGATAGTTTAAGATAACTCAGAGTAACTCAATATAGCTCACGATATTTCATACTTCAAAACTGTTCAAGAGAGTTGCAGATTGCTCAAGGTAGCTTACGATAACTCAGAGTAACTCAATATAGCTCACGATATCTCATAATTCAAAACTGTTCAAGAGAGTTGCAGATTGCTCAAGATAGCTTACGAGAACTCAGAGTAAGTCACTACAGCTCACGATATCTCACGATATCTCACGATAGCTCCAGATAGCTCACAATACTTCAAGACAGCTAAACATAGTTCAAACCTGCTCGAGATAACTCAAGACTATTTAGTCTCAGCAGGGGAAAAGGCTGTATGTTGTATATTGCAGAACAATCACCAAAGTAACAAAACCTATATACATGCACAACTCTTTTTTCAGCAACAGTCGCTTGCATTGGACAACTGACCTTCATTTCGTTGTGCCTTGGGTTCCTGGATAAGCATGCTTAGAACCTGGGCTGCCTGTTGGCTGACACTGTAATCGACCAGGTCAGCATTCACTACACAGTACAAGCGCCTCTCATGGTCGCCCAGAGCGCGGCGCCACAGTAACTCAATCTAAAGGATGGAGAATTCGTAGTCAGAAGTTAAATGAGGACTCATGAGGTGTTTGTGTATTTCTAAAGGTAAATAAAGAGTTGTTGTTGTGGTGGTTGTTGTTGTCATTAAATAGGCAGACTCACTTCTGTACTAAACAAATTGCTAAGTTCTACAAATACTAGTTTATCTTCCATAAGTATTAGAGTGAAACAACGTTCTAAACATTAAACATTAAATCTACTTCAAGAAAAGTTGCTACATCGAAATCGGCATTTCATTCATGGAACTCACTTCTTCAGCCGATGTGTCGGGGGTGCAGATGATGACTTCTTCTGGACTAGGCAGCGGTTGGCGTCCATCCTGGATATACAGGGCCAGTACGGTGGGGAGAACGTCATCTACATGCAAATTGAAATCAGATTTTAGTGGTACAGTATTGTTCACAATATAACAAAATCCCAAAAACCTTGAACAGCAATGTTAAACATACTGAACAGTAAGAGTAGAAAGGTACAAATCCCTTTTTATCACCAAGACAAATGATTGCAAAGGAAAATGAAAAATTCTGAGTAGAAAATGAAAATAGAAAATGGAAAATGGAAAATAGAAAGAAAAGAGGACATCAAAATGAAAAATGATAAGTAAAAATGGAAAAGAGAAAACGAAAATAATAAGCCAATTTTTATTATCGTCTAGCAAGAAATGTTTGAAGAGAGCAAATAAATCAACACTGAGGTTTACCTCGAGGCACGAGCATCAGATTCGGTTTACCACGCTTCAAATAACGTGGAAATGGCCGGCCAGAAACCTTGGGCCCTAGACACAAGAGGTACTGTAGGTTAGTAACATGATGTCTAAAGATTAAAGGTGGCCAGTATAACTATGACACTACAGGACCGAGTTTCAAATAAATTTACTTACTTAGGAACCAACTTGCAATATCTTAATAAAACCAATATTCTCAGAGGCAGATTAATCTACTAGATGACAGGATTATTGATAGTATCTCTAGTCATATATAGAGCAATCTCTATTCTTTACTAGAACTCACCGAGAGATGCCAAGTGCACCAAGATGGAACCTAACTCGTCTAGACTAAGGTATGCTCCACCACCGGTCTGGTCAAATATGGCGTCAGTGTCCATACACTCTTCTGTATCTTGCTGCATCTCGACGGCAATTTCTACTGACGACCTGCACACCACATCAGCAATGTGAGAGTCAGGGAGATGAGAGGCTAACCGGCACTATTAGAACTGATAAAAGTAATCTCAAGAGCCTGGAAAATGCACTGAAGTAACAGCGAGAACGAGTAGGCAAGACGTTGACAGTTATGTCTACTGAACAAAGTGGGTCCTTATGGAGAGTATATATGCGTTTTGATTAGTGTGCTTTGGCCAATGAGGGTATCTGCTTTGGCCAATGGGGGCATGTGCTTTGGCCAATAGGGGAATGTGCTTTGGCCAATGAGAGTATGTGCTTTGGCCAATAAGGGTATGTGCTTTGGCCAATGAGGGTATGTGCTTTGGCCAATAGGGGAATGTGCTTTGGCCAATGAGAGTATGTGGTTTGGCCAATAGGGCACTCATACTCTCCAGAACTACTTATGAATAATATGACGACTACATAAAGAAATTCGGAATTACCCAGTGGCTTCATCGTTTCCTTGATCCATTGCTTCGCCATTTCCACCATCAATCAGTGATGCATACTTCGGATTATTAAGTGCTCGCGAGTACAGCTCTGATATAAGATCATCTTTCATTCTGTGCTTGAAACACCACACAAGGAGATCTGCCAAACCAGCGTCACCACACTCCATCATTGCTGCTATGGCAACCTCTTCTGCCGAACTGGAACAGCCAATCTCTTCGATTTTGTCAACAAGTAACTAAAATCAAAATTTAGTCAAAAAGAATTACTAACAGAAGACAACATATTTTCGACATTACTGTTTCTGTTTTGCATTGACGGCCACGTAAATGTATCGTTTAATATATCAATGCATCCCATCATTATCAAATCCAACCACTGATTCTCCAGGTAAGGATTGCTGGCTCACGTTGTCCTTAAGTATAAAAAGTATATTGAATTCTGGGTGTTTCTCCTTCAAAGGCCACTTTGGATTATAAACTCACTTCTTCTGAACAGTGTTGCCAAGAACGTTTGGCCTCGTGTTTCTTGTCTCTGGCTCTGAGAGTTACAACCGAACCAGTACAACGCATTTACCTGGAACTGCTCCAGACAGTTTGACCGTGGAACACTTGATCCTGCCGATGGACCAGAGGTTGGGGGCCCCTGGTGATGATGTTGCGAGGGACCCAAACCGCTAGTGCTGTGATAGCTCCTTAAGATATCGTGCCCGTCAATATTCTCACACGTTCCAGTGGCGAGTAATGAGGATCTCAAGGCTGCTGGATCAACACCAGGAAGGACACTCTCCAACAGATTGTACACCTCCAACTCGAGTCTCTCCACTCCGGCTAGGCACAACAACAAACGTTTGGTGATAAATGTCATTTGTATGCTACTTACTAGAACGATTATATACAACCATCTGATATTTCTAACATCACGTTTCGTACTAATAATAAATAATAAAATTCCAGACGTTGTTGACGCTTTTCCCTGGGCATACAATCAACTTTTCTTATTTCAGAGTATGTGCAGATGCAAAAAGATTGCGTTTCACTTGTAATTCCCAAAACGGCACCAATATGGCACCAATAGGAACACATATGGAACAAATCTATTTTTGCGAGGGCTGATCAAGTGGGTAAGTTCGGACAAAACATTACAAACTCAATAACCCAACCAGCAACTGTACTATATTACCAAGCTCCACAATTATTTTAGGTCACTTAAACACCAGATAACAGAATTTACTAACCTGATCCAGTTTGACGCACAGTGGCTAGTTGACTCCTGAGCAACAGTAACTGCTGTGTCGTATAATAGTTCAGCTTGCTGTACTGCAAGCGTTTAGTGTGTAGCTCCTCTTTCCACTGTCTCAAGCACTCCTCCATTCGCTCGCTTTCTTCTCTCAGTACTGGCACCAAGGAAGCACCAGTTACCAGGGTTGGCTTGCAGTAGAACGTCTGATGCCACTTGAGATGACTCACCTCCCCAGCGTCGCACAGCTCAATGTAAACTGTAGCCAGGCGAAGAATTCCATGCAGTGTCTGGTATGAAAGGCACAGAGATATTCAGATGTGTTATAGTTTATGTAGTTAGTGTCATTCCTCTGACTTCAAGTTCCAATGTGCATGCTAATAAAGTCTAAACTTTTGTTAACTATCGTAATCCGCAAGTACACAATACTCATTCCAACAATATACTTATTTCCCTTAGTATAAATCCACACGCTGTCTAAGAAAGCTGCTGTAACGTTAATTTTAGACAAATCGGAATACTCTGGATCTTCAGTGTCTTCATGTATAGAATACAAAATCATTTTGCTATCTTACAAGGCTATACATGACATATCGCCGTCATCTATCATTTGTTGTTAGTTTAAAGCCTCAGTCATCTTACTGTCTTAGATCGAATGAAAGCCTGTTCCTTAAGAATCCCAATGGTAAAATGCGAACGATACTTGGTGCCAGATTACATGTATTCTGGGAATTATTTGCGAGGCAGCCTATCTCTGGCTGTTTTTTATGTTGATATCTTCATTTTGACAGTATTCACGAATCTAAAATGCTTATCTTGTACAAACAACACTATATGAGTTATTAACGTTATTATATTATTTAAATGTCGTTTTGAAGGTTTGAATTTTTCACATTATCTCCCAAACGGGCCTGGTGACCGCCATTTTTCTTGGACAACCAATATGGAAATGTAAGTATTTTTTATGTTTGGAAGTATATCATTCTGTAAAAAATGTATCAAACGAATACAAATATTTCAGCTTCAAGAGACAAATATTTCGGGCTAATTATCTGATATTAGTCACAAATCAAAGAAGGTGAGATTACAAGATACAACACTGACATTCAGCAGGTCATGGCCATTATTTGATAATCGGATCAGCTGTATTTAATTCTTATCAAGAAGTGCATAAATTAGAATAAATTGAACCTCCAAAACCAACTGGGGGACCCTTCTTTTTTATGCATTTTTTAGCGTACTCATATTATGGTCAAGAAATGGGAAAAGTTTAGGTTAAAGAGTCATGAGTCCCATTGTATGTAACAATATATGAACCTAGTCTTGTAGAATAAGTTGTCCCTTACCTCCACAAATCTGTCAACTTCGTCTGCCTTTCCCTGGGAAGCTTTCCCGGCAATCAACATCAATTTACTCTGTAGATCTTTCAGTTCATCTAGGCTGTACACTTTGGTCTCTCCTTCCGAGTTCGCATCCTCGGGTGGCAAAGATAGATGGATGACAGAGTCTAAGCCCTTCTTTCCATGGCATTCACCGTCTGACAAAGACTCACCTAAATTATACAGAGTTTCCCATATGAGATGCGAATACTTTATACACACAAAAATTTTAACTACAGACAATTTTTAACGACGTGACCACTCAGCAGTGGATGAGAGAATTTTGGATAGTTCTAGACAATGCAGTGGAGGTCTCCGAGGAAGTTAAGGTCTGTAGGTGTAAGAGCCAAGGCAGCGCCTTTTCCTCAGTTATTTTAGTGCCCTGATTGTTGGCTCGGCTGGGATTGCGAACCTACCACAACGAGTACGTTAGACCCTTGGTCTACGAACAGGTCTACCAATTGATCATAATAAAAAAAGATGGCGACTGGTACATTTACTCATAATTCTTAGTGCACGAAAACCGTAAAACATTCATAAAATGAACTGAAAATTCCTAGAAACTTCAAACCTAGCATTCACAATATATATGGCTTTCTATGTGCCTAATTCGTTGTGTTAGGTGAGCAAGGTATTGTGGTTAAATGTACAGCCGTCATCTTTTTTATTACGGTCAATTATTGATAACTACAGATTCTTGACAACTAAAAAATGTTGACACAGATTTACCCGCCACACAGGGGTCGATTCCAACACGCTGGTGTCATTCTGTCATAATAGTGAAAGACACGTCCAATTGTCAATTACTATAGTCAAGACACATGGATTACTAAACGATCTGTCCTTTTCAAACTGAAACGTTGTTTGAAAAACTGAAAAACAGAAAACTGTTTGTTGTCGATAGATGTTGGTTTACTGTCAATGATATGATTGACTCAGCTGCATTTTAATTATCGACCACTATCTATAATCAGTGAATGAATAGTAATTGATAAGAATGTCACTCTGCTGACACGGGTTTGAGTCAATATTGCATTGCATACCTTTCAGATAACCCACACGATAAACACCTCTGGCATTGATGGCTTCAGCTTGCATTAGAGAGGACATGGCTACAGAACCATGAGATTCTTTTACTCCCTTGAGCCACTCCATGTGGCGATTGGTATCCATCTGATAAGCAACAAATTAAACAAAACCAACGAAGATTGACTAAGTTAGAAATGTACAGAAATGTACAGAAATGCACTTAGAAATGTACAGACGGAAGAACTTGAATGATACGGACGAATGAAAATAGGGCGCAAGAATGATTATGCTAGAAATAGAATAGCAAAGAAAAGACGACGCTAACGACAAAGAACAAGGAAAGAAGAAGGAGAAGAAGAAGAGCAACAACAACAACAAGATAAAGAAGAACGAAAAGAAGAATAAAAATAAGAAGAAGAAGAAGAAGAAGAAGAAGAAGAAGAAGAAGAAGAAGAAGAAGAAGAAGAAGAAGAAGAAAAGCAACAACAACAACAACAACAACAATACATTTCTATAGCGTTATATTTGTCTTGCGTTCATAGCGCTGTACATAATGATAATATATGAAGTAGGTACGATTAACACCAAAATATGAATAATTTATTAACAATGATTTTAAAAAGTTAATATGGTTAAGAGGTCAAACAGGTAAAACTAAGCAATTCCTGTTTAGAAAGCCACGTGGAATAGGGTCGTAGCTCCACAGGCACAATAAGTGCTTGATGACTGTATATCATTTTGATTCTGTTTGAATGCCAAACTACAATTGTTACAAAGAACGAAAGTAGATGTCATATATAGGTATCCGGTACTAGGAATAATGTGTGTATTAGGTTTGTTCCATGCCCGTTGTGTTTGTGTTTGCCGCTAAAATCGTAATGATTAGCACAAACAATCTGTGAGTGCAGCATTTATATTATGCAAAATTTTCTCTATGGTGGAGTAAGCTTGTACTTTTAAAAGATTTTATGGTTCCTTATATTTTACTTTCTATACTTGAAATTATATGAATTCGTTGAAACTAACGATTTAAAATTACCTAACCTGAAAATGCATGTGTGTGGACCGTTCGATTCAATAATTAGAAGCTATGTTTCAAAATCTGTTTCACCCGCCAATGATAACACTAGTGACATTTTATGTTCTAAGTCTTCCAATTACTTGCAAACTGACTGCATAACAGTAGCTTTCAAGACCACTGGCCGAATATTTCTTTCATGTTCCCATTTTTTTCCAAACTCGTCATGGTTTTAATTATTTTCGTTACCATATATAAATCGGTCTCAAAATAAGAAAGATTTATTCTGAAGACACCATTATTTGACAATTTGTTTATGATCAGGGTGAGGAGCCAGGTGTTCCATGCCTGAAATTGCGGAGGGGTAACCGTTTGGGGCCACAAGTTCATTCATTACACATGCACATTGCAAGCAAACGCGTATTGAAATGAAAGAGTGAACGTCTGTTATGCGTCTTACCAGAAAAACGCAACTATATCAGGTAATTTTTAAAATATCTATCATGTGTCAAAATGTTTCAATAATACATCCAAACTTTTGGCATGTCATTGAAACAAAAGCACATCTACTGGGCTCAGGAAGAAACCTGCTTATGACCATTGGTTGCCCATAGTTACAGGCTGAAGGGACTCTTTATATTCCATCTCCTGGTGCACAGTTTAATTCGTTTACTCACATCAAGTCCAAGAAACTCCACACAAACTCCAATCTTGACGAATAGGAGCGTAATTAAGTTATACTACACGAGACAGTATAAAGAGCTTCCTAATTGCATGAAAACTCGACCAGTGTACAAACTGTTCGCCAGGCACTTTGTGTGATGTAACTTTGAATTATTTAGCTATGTCAACAGTGATTCATATATGTAGAACGTGGCATTTCGAATCCAAATATTAACACAAAGAACAATAACGAGTCCAGACTATGGCCTCTAATATGTAATTTCACTTTTGATAAAATAAAATAGTTTGAGCCTACATTTTATTTTCCCTAAGGCCATCCTCACTTATTTTTATGTTTCTCATCGTCCGACCGACCCAGCTTTTTGAAGTTTTGCAAAAAAAAATTATAAATGAAGATAATGTAGTACGGTTCCCTTAGAATGATTACCATCACCGTTTGGAAGTGTCAGATATTGATCTTGCCGTGTAAATAAACAAAACCTTTACATGTTCGTTCGACTGTGTTGGCGCTTTAAAACAACATTGCCAGGAGCCAGGATGAAGATGGATGACCATTGAGTTAGTTGGGTTTTGTTTTTCACAAACTGAGTGCTTTAATTTACAAATTCTGTCACAAACACTAAATACTGTATCAGCTCTTGATAAACCTGCACTTAATACGTTTTATTTTCGTGTCTTTGAACGTTCTGGCCAATGTTTTTTTTTTGCCTTTTTTTTCGCCGACCGACCGACCCTACTTTGGCGAACCATATCGACGAGAAACATAAAAATAAGTGGGGATGACCGTACTGGCTGCAACCTACACTTACTAGTTTAAACAAACCAGACGTATTTTCAGTTCAATCCAACAGTGTAACAATTAATTATAAAATGTAATCGTAGATTTTGCATTTCTTGTTAGAAAAGTAAATAAATAATTAAAAATGTCACATATTCTTTCAAAATAATCATTGGCGATTGTATTACATACATTATTTTGTATCAACAAGGCAGTGTAGAGCAGGAAGCATTTTATCACCTGTGTATTTAATAACACTACCTTGTGATATGCAGGAAGCCACAGATAAGACTTTGACTGACATGTACATTGACTACAACATATCCTACAGCGCATTAGATTTTGACTGAAATAAGCGCGCTTATAATTAGAGATTAAGTGAGACTTTTCCGCCGTGTATATAAGTCATCCATAACTACTTTTTTCTGAAAGCTAAGGTGTTTTTTCGTTTGTGGCTGCACGCGCTAAACGAAGCGAAGTGTTTCATATGGGAGTGCTAATGGCATCGGTGTTTATACGCTGAACAAATTAATGATAAAAAATATACCAAAAATGTTTCATCCGGCATATTTATCGCCATGTTCGATAAGAATACATATTGGAGTGACAGACTACTAAATGTATTTTATGCAAGCAGAAAACATTACCTTAAATACACTGGCTGATGTTTGCAGACAAGTTATTAACAAGAAATTGCAAAAGCGCAAACTACTTGGTTTCATTGAAGGTCACGGCGTCGTATACGCTGATTACTTTTTGTCGCATTTTGGTTGCGTTCTCTGTTTCCATATGCCACCCAGATGTGTCCGATCCAAACATAGATAATGTCGACTGCCATCGAAAACGAAATGTATCAATAACAACTTCCAAATCCAATTTAATATGGGAACATAATTATGCAGCCAACTACATGTATCGAACAGAATATTTTTGTCGAGCAAAACACACGTACGAAACTCCGTTCAAATGAAAATGCGGATCCTACTGAGACCTTTAACCCACACAGATATGATACTTTTCAAAGATTTTGTTTCTCCCATCCGAGACAGTAAACAAATTGGCCTTGCTACCGTACGTATGGCACGATTTGTTTGTAAGATTTAAGATAGTGTGGATTTCAATATTTCCACGTATTTTGTCATATTTTATTTTTGCTTGGAAAAGCGTATTATATTCCAGTACAGGACATTTTCCCAAAAATAGGTAATATACAAATTATTCATTCACACTGGAATGTTTTGCCATGAATGCTTGATAGGATCTGCATTGTGCATGCGAACTTATGTACAAAGATCCCGTCCGGCAAACATTCATACTAGCTATACCATAACATAACATAACATGCCATGCCATGCCATACCAAAGTTATGGTTTTTCAAAAATCGAGAAGAAGACCAAAGAATCTTGCGTTTTATTTTAAATATGGAAAAGAAATTGACATAGTACTAGAGTACACAGATTTAGGTATTAAAATTACGGCTTCGGGAAATTTCACAATTGCCCAGAAAACATTAACAGAAAAAACAGTCAATGCCTGGTCGCCTGTGCGATGGGGAGTTCGATACGTGTGAGACATTTTTCGGTCAATCTTGTACAATCACCTCACTTTTATGCGAAGGCCGATGATGCCGTCGGCAAAAAGTAGCCTGGAAACGAGGTTGTCGTGTCCGATGTTTAACTTCAATTCGAGTACCGAAAACGGCGCCCGAACGCCCATGTATATTTGTATTTGTATTTGTATTGTCCACTGAAAAGCCCCCATGGGGAGTGTTCAATAATATATATATATCTATCTATCTAAAACTAATCGATCGTTAGGATTTCGACGAAGTCAGTCACAATGACATGATTTGCCATGTTCCTTCAGCTTCAAGTCGCACGATAGTGTAGATTTTCTTTGAGTAGTAAGTGTTAAAATTTGTGTCAGTTCGATCCAAGACCGTTTTACTGGGAATCATACGCCGTTGTTGTAGAGCGAAAATGCCACATGCCAAATTGATGGCTCGACCTCGTGCTCCGAATCGTGGTGCGAATTTACCGATGACCTGCGACTCAAGATTTCCAAATCACAGTGACAGTGCCTCGACGACGGGTCTTGATTATTGTTGATAAGAGCAATTGTAGCCAAACACGCTGCCTGATGGCTGTAGGCCAGTTGTACAGAAAACAACCAGCAGTAAACAACCTCTGCTTGTCAGACATATGCATTCCAAATTCATTAAGAGTACTTGTAAAGAGTAAAGAGTACTTGTAGTCTTCTCAAGGCCTCTTTTAAAAGGGCGCAACATTGTTGGCCAACATCACCCAACATTCTTGGATCAAACATGTTGGGAACGTTTAAACAGCCTGTTAAGGCCGCCACACACTAACCGATTTTTTGTCGGGAGCCCTCCGATTTTTTTGTCGGGGAAGAATCTACACACTAACCGATTTTTTGTCAAAACATTTTTGGATCTAGCATGTCAGATTGAACTGCCAGACGAATAATCGTGTCTGAACCTCGTCGGGAACTATCACACACAGCCGATTTTCGTTGGCGACAAAAATCGGAGGCCTCCCGACAAAAAATCGGTCAGTGTGTGGCGGCCTTTAGGTATTGTTGCTCGAACATCTCTTTTGTTTCGTGACTATCGAAGCGTACCCCTGGCAATTGGGCCAACCATGTTGGGTGTTGTTCAGTAAGTCTAAATGGAACTTCAAGACTGAGAGAAAGTAACATCCGATCCTTATCCCTACTATATTGCTGCTCGCAGCACTTCCTTTTTGAAAAAAAGCCTCTAGTCTAAAATCCATACACAAACCGTTTTTTCCAGATTTCCTCAGTCTAGTTCAGCGAAAAATAATTTCGATTACAGCCATAAAACCGATTTTGACCTACGGTTGTGAAGTATGGGGAATGTTAATTAAGTTGGACTTTTAAAAATGGGCCGGATAAAGCAACAATAGGATAAGCACATTTAAGGTTCTGTAAACTATTTTTGTGCCTGAATAGAAAATCACCAAATCATGCAACTGGAGCTGAAATGGGAAGTTTACCTCACAAAACAAATTCTCACATACTACATGTATCTGAATTCGAAGGATGACACTTGTAGTGTTAAACAAGCATTGCTTATGTCACAGGATCTTTGTACAAAGCTCCCTACTGACACCTTACAGCAACACCTTTTATGAATTCTTAAACTTCTGCAATTATCGTCATTTAAAAAATCCCCAACTTCTTTCTACTGCGACAATTGATCAAATGATAGTTAATATGAAAACCAAATACTTAGATTTCTAGAAGACAAAAGTTGAAGGATCTCCCAGGCTTGATTTGTTTAAAAATTCAAACACGAGTCTTCAGCAGAAACAAATAATTATAATGTATGGTTCCAGAAAATATACATACCCCCTCCCATGGAGGGTCACTGGAAATTCCAGGGGGGTGGGGGTCCAGAGGCGCAAATTGCCAAGGGGTATGGGGGTAAGAAGAGTAATACGGTCTCATAAGTACTTGTGTCTGTTCATTTCTTCCACACTCATAAATTGGAAAAATCATCAGTGTCAGTTTTTCTGTCTGTTCATCACTCCATGGCGCTTGATGCTAATGTCTGATAAACCTACGAAAAATTTCTTGGCTTCGTTCTTGGTTTGTCTTTTCATTTCGGTAAAAAAGGTCAACAACTTCTTCAAGGACAAACTCGTGACTATTAGATCGAAAATCAAACCTTAAATATATTTCGCGTACGAGAATTGAGGACACACATCGGTCCATGAGACCTGAGTACCTATTTGCCAGTATCAGAATTAGTTTGCATACTTGTGTTCGTATTTCAAGTTTTTTTCTATTTTGCTCTGCTTTTATCAGAGTAATTGTACGTACCGTGTTTGCATTTACTACTTCATGCGTGCCTGAGTCTGTCTCTATCCGCGTGTTCGCGTTCGTGTTCGTGTTCGCGTTCGCGTTCGCGTTCGCGTTCGCGTTCATGTTGGTGTCCTTGCCTGCATCCTTGATTGTGTGTGTCCCCGACTATATGTCTTGGTCTGTGTCTGCACCTGCGTCCTTATGGGCCCGCGTCTATATATCCACGTCTTGTCTGCATATCCGTAGCGTATCTATCCCTCAAATTTTACATATGGATGTACTTCACAATACTTCGTGCTGTATTTCATAATTTATTTCATAGCTGCCTACAGGCCAAGTCGTTTCCTAATTGTTACCGATTACAACTACATTTTAAGAGTCAATTCTTATAACCAAACTTAAATTGTATGTAAACTATTGATAATTACTGATTATATAGCTTCAAGCAATTCGGTATTCTTTCCGTACGTTCTTCATTTTCTACAAATATGTCTACTGTTGACACTCATTTCGTTTACATGTTTTTTGAATATCGATTGTATATATTACAGGTCTATGTTCTTTGCACAGAAGTGTCATAACTTCTTTATTTTAAGTCAACAACTTTCAACAACATTGTAACATTTTGGCATCCGTAACAGTTCTATTGTTACCTATATTTCAAATATTGCAAAAGCTTGAACTGACTGGCAGTACACTTACATTTATTTATTTTGGAGGCAAAATGATTTTAAACTCACAAGGACGTGTTTGATTTCTAGAATTGCTACGTTGAGAAGCGCATGTTGCCAGCCGAGAGTACGATTTCCTTTTTCAGATATTAAATCAGCTAAAAGTCTTAGTTCATCAGTTTTTCATACTTTGAGTATCGGTTATTTAGTTTTCTGTGTGGGATTTAGCAGATCTTTTTAACCCTCCGTAGAAATAACTATTCGATGAAATGCCATTCGAGGGCTTCCATTCGCATCTTGATTTAGATCCCTGCTAGAAAAATCATCGTCATGATACCGTGATAGAGTTTGTCGAAGAGTTCTCTTTGAGTTGCGCGTCAAGCGATCGCTTCCATCCTTATCGGGACCTCCTCCTTTGCACAAGAGGTTCTTAAGTCCTCGTCGATAATTTTCACTAAAGATGAAATAAATTGTTGGGTTGACCACAGAATTTGCATAAACTACCAAGAGTGCTGCAAATCGAAAAATTACTAGGTTACAAGGCAGTTTAGTTTTCCAAACAAACAGATTCAGAAAGGTATATATGTTTAGAGGCGACCACAATAGGATGAAAGCTACCACGACCATCACCACCATCAGTGAAACGTTCCGGTTTTGTCGTTCTCGCCCTTCTATTTGACGCCGTCCACGTCGACTCGCAGATATCTCTCCAGGCGGTGTCTTGCGGCTGTTTAACTTAATAACTATTGCCGAGTATAAGATAGTAATGGTACAAACAGGCACCAACGTCAATAAAACAAAGAGGACGATAGAATAGATTCGTTCAGTTTCTATGTGGTCGAGAGCTGGTTCCCAGCTATAGTTGCAATATGTCTGTCCTTTTGAGTTTGTCTCGAGTTTGAATGTGTAAAAATACGGCGCGTGTACAGCTGCTCCTAGAACCCACGTAGAAGGTATGATAAACCGCCTGGCACGGGACATCAATACTCCAGCTTTCATGGGAAACATAACAGCCAGAAAACGGTCAGCTGCAAGTATTACAATGCTTTCTATCGATACAGCCATAGAAATGTCCTGGAAAAAATAAACGAACTTGCAGGAAATCTCGCCTGCTATACCTGTCAGTAACCAGCCACGAAAACCCACAAATACTTCTAATATCTTCCTCGGCATTAGGATCAACAAGAACAGGATATCTGATATTGACATGTTTAAGATAAAATAATTGGCCGATGTTCGCATTTTCTTGTTTCTGTAGATAATGAGCGAAACCAAGATATTACCAGTGAATCCAGCCACAGCGATGACAATATATGCAACCATTTCTAGAGTCAGCTTTGCCGAATCAGTGGACGTAGGGCATTGAGTTCCATTTCTGGAATCGTCTTCTGTTGATAAAGAACCGTTTCCTACCATTCTTTACTGTTGGTTCTCAGTTATTCTTGAATTAAATCTCTGTCTCTTCGAGCTTCTTCTCTACAGTAATTATGGCACCGCCACTTGTTTGTGGTAATTATCCCGCGGATGACGCTCGTAGGAGGTGGACGCACGGTCTGAATAAAGTTTGCATGATTAGGATGTTTTGCCTGGCCTAGTTAGTGCAAGCGCGCGCGGTCAAATGGGTTCGGATTAACATTACAATCGACGATTGTCAGGCCTCGGGCAAAAAGGAAAATCTTGGCAATTTATGTTTCAGTTTTACATTAGCTCTGTTCATTGTCCAGCTGCTCCTCTTGACAATTGGCCGACTGGTTTGCTAATTCAAACATACGTAAGCATTTCAGCGTTTATTTGAAGAAATCCGGCAATCTTCACAGTTCCGTGGCATCTGTTGTCAGAATAGCAGCCAATACCAGAGACAAGCCAAGAAATTCAAGGCGATAATCGAATATTCATATGAGCAAAACGAGAGCCGAAAGTATTCAATTGACAAACTTTGGATACACAACTAAAAAGTAAAAGCAATTAACTTTATGTACGGGAGTAGACAATTTAATAACAAAAGAGAGTTTTAGGATGCTAGTATCATTACCAAACCAATCTTGATTGCATTACATCGCAAATGGTCGCAATCTAAAGATACACCGGATATTTGATAAAACAACTCGTGCATTATATATCAGCAATCAAAGTGGCAAAGTTTCATATCAGTGGCCATTCGTTTCATTCTCCAAATCCACGCAAATTTGTTGGTACATAAGACAAAAATCTTAGAAAAAATGAAATAAGGAAGGTGACCCTCTCGAATAATTATAACAGCAGGAAAACTGACAATAGTCAATAACAGATTCACAGTCACAACAGTGTTTTAGTAATAACAATTTTCCAGACAGTTATATGTTTTTTTGTAAAGATATTGGCCTTTAATTAACATTTTTGGTATTTTTAATCTTCATGTAGCGAGAGGATATTTGTAAATTTGTGCTAGCCGGCTACCCCCACTGAAACAATAATATTTGTCGTCCAAACAAAACACCTGCGTAGCTCCTTCTCAACTCTCCTGACGACACAAAGCAGACAATTTGACTGTGTATCTGCTAAGGACAGAGTAATAGTTTGCTGCCCAGAAAGCAAACTTTCAAAACGTGTTATATTAAATCTTTTGAAGGAATTGTGTCCTTTTCCAGACAATTTGGCAGTAATCGATGCCAAGTTTTAGTATCCAATAAGTAATTAATTTCGTGAAATATGATTTATTCTCACATTTTATTAAGATCTCTGTGGTAACTATTTCATTTGAGACGGTTTAATATACGCATTTCAAGTGCTATTCTAATAAACCATTTCTTCTTCTTTTTATCTGTTTTGGCAAAGCACTTTAATTCACATTCTGTGTGGAGAGGCAACGGCACAAAATTGACCTCAAGAGTTCCATCGTCTTTATCTACTGTATATCCCCGTATAAGAAGAGCAAATCCTATCGCGTCTTTACGGTGTTTGCTAGACCACAATAATATTGCCTGTTAACACTAACCTGTGAAATATTAAAGAAAACGAAAATGGCAATGACACCATGTTGTCAATTTTAAGCTGAACAATGTTGCTGGAGTATTTCGGGAAGGCCATTAGCGAAGCGAATTTCGTATTAATGAATTATTATTGAACAAAAACAACTACAGGGAACTCTTATTTGAAAACGAAATGATCAAATTTACTGAATCAGGCCAGACGGATTAGACAGAGAATTAACACAACAGAATTTCAACATAGCAGGAAACATAAAGGATCCTAGGAAAATTTATTTTCAGATTGCAGTATGTTTAGAACGATGCTTGTACTGCCCTGCTTACCTTGGCCAGATATTAGCATATTTTACTGACTGATACGCCATAGCAATCGGCCCACGCATTCGACAGTTTTCTAGTTACAAAGTAACATTTTCTATTATCTGAAGCTTTTGTAAAAGTCTTAGCTAATCGGTAATTCAAAGAACTGATTATTTCGAATTGAATGTGTTATTGCCTCATAAAGAAATATTGGAAACTCTTGACAGCTGAATTCAATAATATAAACGGAAATGAGCGAGGCCAGTTTGACACATCAATAAAGACATTTAGTGGCGTAAATAATTGAAGGTGACAATTTAGCCAAATAGTATTGTATAATTTGCCTCATTGTCGCAGGCTGTATTTGCTATAATATGACACTCTTCATTTACCTACGCATGCGCTCTCACGATCACTGCCCAATACAACGCTAGGGTCTGACCTTCACCTGACAAAGAGTTCACTAGTCGTTGGAATGGCCTGTGACATATTGATGAGTCCTACCTGCACTAGACAGCTGTTTATCCCTGCTGTCACTGTACGAACCAAGTGGAGGTGCGCATGCGCGTGCACTTTTATGTAGCCTGTGTAACAGGCTCAACGGGGAGGGGAGGGGAAGATCACAAGGATCGATCCAGTGATAAGAAAAGATGGATGATGCGCACTAAAAGAACGCCTGGCAGATCGAGGAAAGTGGAAAAGTAGAGCCTGTCGCCAATCCATTGTTTGCCCCATTCCGCCCACTTTACTTGATTGACAGAAGAACGCACGCTTGACTGGCATGTGTTTACGCCGCGCCATCACTGAATTTCGCTCAACTAATACAATAAATTCAACTCTATATTTTTGACAACAAACGTAGCTTGCAAAAGTTAATATTTTCAACATATTAGATGAACAAGAGATTCAGTTTTAATTTGTACAGGCAATCGCTAAAACAAAATTATTAGAAAATAGTCAATAGGCAGTGAATAGAAATTTCATCGACTAATCCGCTATTTCTGTTTCCCACTCTTTATACAAACAAATATTTTTTGCAAGCTGATTTGAAGAGAAGTTTGGATAAATTACTCTCGATTAAAATATTCAAACGTTTTGGTGAACATTAATTTGCCAGTTCAATTGATCTTTCCTCATTATTTGCATCTTATGACAAAAACTGAATTAGTGAATATATCACGGAGTAGAACAAAACGATTCATTTACAATATACTTGCTAACATAATAACTGGATTAACTGTATAGTTGGCATTTTATATACATGACAAGATCCTTTTTTTCACATTCCTTGTTTCAATAAGGTGAATTTCTGTTCGATACATTTGCAAAAATACTCTGTATACTCTGTATACGAAAATAGCCGTAAAATTTTACAAACGCGATCTCATTTTACTCGTACAGGCATAGCTCAATGACAATCAATGGCAACGGTTTAAACTGATACGAATTGAATACGAATGTCTTTATTAATATAATGATCCAGTACATATATGCATGTAGTGTTCGCATATTTTTAGTAACGCAAAGCTCTTCAACTAGTTTAAAACAACTACAATTCTTGGTGTACAAACTCCGCTAAATTCTGACACGATCGAAGGGAATCGAATGGTGAACCAAACTGAAACTGAGTTTCTGCATATTTTAAATGTTCTTTAAATGTTTATTTAAATACTTTTCAAAGTCACTTACTGGTTTCCTCACCACGATGTTACCTTGGGCTCTCAGTTCCAAGAACATACATGTAGATGTGTAATCTGCACAAGGTTTTTCAAATCTGCAATTGTTGTTGTTTTTCCATTCATTCTCGTTCGTGCTTTGGTTGAGTCGGTTAGTAATTGTACACGATCAATTTGCCTCTTTTCAGCTGCATTGTCCTAGCCTCCTCTGCTTGCTGCTATTTGGCTGTTAATTTCCAGACTTTCACATCAAGTATAGAGCATCAACGTCGTTGACTTTGGTTCAGTTTTTTTTTTGCACTGTTATGCCAAGCAACAATAATTTGTCTGTTGCTGTTGTTGTTTTGAGTGATAGCAGTCAATCGCCAAGTAAACCAATTTGTCGGGTTGATGTTTTCAAATTGTTTGCATGCTTGAGCTTTGAAGTACTATTGTTCTGACAATACCGCTCCAACACTGGTTGACTAGCATCGGTTCCGTTCGTTTCTTTGCTCCATTCTGCACATTTCTCAGTTTCATCTCAGTTCTGCAGCATTTCCTTGCCTTGCCTTGACATTCCTTTTTCGTCGTACAGCTTTGTATGACAAACAATTGATCCTGGTAACCTTCGGTATTTTAACAATGGCAACAAGCTTACTATACA
>JANVCJ010145033.1:0-15328 GCA_026413505.1 Epizoanthus ramosus
AATGTTTTTGATCATTCGCGTAACACTGGACTCCCGGCTGTAATCTCCTGTAACGAATCGTGCCGCTCTGCGTTGGACTTTCACAAGTGTAGCAATGTCACCCTTCTCGTGTGGGTCCCAGACTGTGCTACCATACCCCACTGAGTTGTGGTCTTACCAGGGACTTGTACGCTGTTTCTTTAGTTTTAGGTGAGCAATTCCTTAAATGGCGACGAAGTAGACCCAGTGTTTTGTTTGCCGATTTGGTTGAGATATGGGTGCTCCAACCTAGATCTGATGTTTGCTCTACTCCAAGATATTTATGGACGCGAGTAGGCTCTAGTGGAACACTCAACATTTCGTATGATGTCAACAGCGAGTTCTTTATGTGTGACATGTGCATCACGTAATTAACACTTTGATCTATTGAATGTCATCTGCCATGTGCTCTCCCAGTCGCTCTCCCAGTCAGAGTGAGGAGATATCTTCCTGAAGGTGTTTACAGTCATTAGCATTCCTGATAACTCTATATAAGAGACAATCATCAGCAAATAGGCGCATCTGTGACTCGATGTTGTTCTCGATGTCATTAATATATATCAAAAAAAAAGGAGAGGACCAAGCACTGTTCTTTGAGGAACGCCTGAAGTGACATAGACTTGGTCAGATGTTACACCTTCGAGCACTACTTGTGGAGAACGCAAGGTAAGAAATGACTCAATCCACCCTAGGATTTTGTCTCTGATCCCGATCTGTTCCAGCTTACGGAATAGTCTTTGAGGGACCTTGTCAAACGCCTTACAGAAATCTAATATAACGAGGTCAATCTGGTCCCGAGAGTCGAGTGCACTAGCCATATCTTCAATAAGAAGTGCTAGCTGTGTTTCGCATCCTCTTCGTCGCCTGAAACCATACTGGGCATCAGACGATCAGAAGGTCGTAACGGTCAATATGCGAAAAGATGTGGCGATATACGATATGTTCAAGCAATTTTACAGGGTATAGTCTATAGAGGTTAATGATACCGGTCTGTACGGTTGGCTGGGCAAGATTTATCACCCTTCTTGAATATTGGGGTAATGTTAGCCCTACACCAGTCCGGGCATAGATGTTTGGTGTTGATGGAAGCTTGGAATATTTTCTGCAACACAGGTGCCACGCTTTCCGCACAATGCTTGAGTACACGAGTTCTTTGAGACCCGTTAATAACTTGCAAACTCCTGCTTCAGTGATCACCAAAGATGAAAGGTTAGGGACATCCAGATTATCGACTCGGGGCAGTTATTGGATGTTTTCTTTTGAGAAAACTGATTGAAACTGTTGGTTAAGCGCGTTAGCCTTGTCCTTGGGTGAAGATGCCAAGTTGCCTGACTTTGTAACTTGAGGCGGAATACCAAATGAGTCTAATTTACACGACTTCACGTAATTCCAGAAGGGTTTAGTGTTACGTGTCTCCACTCACATAATCACGATGTTTGCTCCTGATTTGTCGGTCTAGTTTCCGCCTGTGGTTGCGAAATGTTACCCAATCAGGAGTACTGTTTGATTTCCTTGCTTTACGGAACAGTTTGCGTTTCTTCCTTAGACGCGCCTTATCGGTGCATCGATCCAAGGTTGAGAGTATTTGTTAGTGGTCATCTTGGATGGAACGTTCGGATCAAGTGACTCCATTAATGTTGAGTGGATTATATAATACAATACAATTGGTTTATTAGCCATCCCCGAGGGGTTTTCAGGTCTAAGAGTAAGTTCCAGTTGGCGTCAACTTCCTCGTTATGTGATCGAATCTCTGCTTGCAATTACCGTGAATCGTTTTGATCGACAATACAATTATACCTTAAAGTAAAGTAAGTAAAGTAAAGTAAAATAAAGTAAAGTAAAGTAAAGTACAGTATGTATATGAACTATTTTACAAAATTAAATATATAGTCACCAGAAAACAACAGCGTCTTATAGCTTGTCAGCTGCTACCATTTAGTCACTTCTAGTAAAACTAATACTGGGAAAATTTACAGAAAAGAAAAATACTAATGATAATATTAATAACAATGCGAGAGAAAAAAAGACCAAAAATCTAAAGTCAGAATCTCTTTAAGTTCCCAGCCACAGAAGTACTCATTGTGGGAAGGACCCAAACGCCTCAATGGAGTCTGCCATCACTGTTGTTTCCGACAGGAGAAATTTATTTTTAAGTTGCCATGTCTCATGAGAGAGACTTTCGATGTTAGCTTTGTTTTGGAAGATACAATGCGCATTATACGAGCTATAGTATTAAATATTATTATTATTATTATGGCGTAGATAAAGTTCGATAACTAACTTTAGCCCGAGTAACGTATTTCTATGCGACATTCAGCCGAGCAGTATAGTACACATCCGTATTGTCAGATAAAACGAATATGAAAGTTTGAAAGTTGATGATTTAAAAAGTGAAGAGGATATGCAAGAGTTTACGCTCGAACGAGAGCGAGACGCCGGTGTGATCTGTTAATTGGAACCTTTATGAACTCTTAATTGCTTGTCTGATCCGTTTAGCTTAAAGGGAAGATTAAACCAGCACAAGAAGGCAGAAGAGGTGATGAGGTTGATGAGAGTTGGGCGACTACTGCGTGAACGTTTAACTCTCGGCATGGAAAGTCTATAAATACTCATGCGCCCTCATGTTTGCTTCATTTGAATCACCATCGATGCATTTCTTGCTATTTCAGTCTTTATCTGTCCTATGTTACTTCAATGTTTTGTGTTGGCTGAATTCGTTGCTGTTCAACCCATCAAGATGCATGAAATATTTACTAGTTTGTTTCCACATTTTCAAAAATGTCAAAGTATCCACCTTCCTTCAATGCAAAACTTGCTCTTCGGATATATTCAAGTATATAAATTGATTCTGAAGGATTTGAGTCAAACTTTTAGTTACTGCAACAATTCACCCTACAGCAGGTGATATCATTTTGACATGACTGTCGATGACAGGCGCTGCCACAAGTTACATTTTGATCCGTGCAGTTTTGCCTTGTCTATTTTATTTATATATAAATGTGTTGTATTTTGAGATGTTGAAAGCAGTTCCACTTGTAGTCACCTGTAAGGTAAATAAGTTAAAAATTCTTATTAAAATGATAAGATCATATACTAAGTAAATAAATGTAAATTACAAACTTAATGGTAAAGCTACTTTCAAGAAATACTAATATCTATAATTAATTTATCTTTCTTAACATCTAACCACCACGTATATCATAGTGTCTCATGTCGAGAAAAATGATTTCAAGATAGGAAATACATGCAAAGAACATTGAAGACCAGAAAAGTCGCTGACTGAAATATTTGGGGAATCAAGTGAAAAAAATAGTTAACTGCAATCCGGGTTTTACAAATATACAAAACTTTTTAAGTCCAGCTACAATAGAAAATGCTAATCAGGAGAGAAGACGGAAAAGGGTATCAAAATACAATACACGTTTTAGGAAAGATGAGTACAATTCATAAAACTAATAAAAAAAACCTGGCAATATATATACATATATATAAATAGAATGACATGATACGATTCCAAAAAATCAAGTTTTTCTGAAATCATTTGCATGATTTGCGCATCAACAATACATTTGCATACACCATTCATTCATTCATTCATTCATTAGGACTATAATTAGGGTTAAAACAATATAGTTTTTAAGAATAGGTTTAGTGGATCTGCAACGTTGCATGGAAACAGGCTTTATATATATGGGATTCTTCTGTAAAAATAAATCGCCAACGCTAGTATTAACGCTATATCCTTGTCCTTTCTTTTCTTTTTCATTTCAAAGTTTGTTGACTGCTTTTGTTGCTGTTTGATTGGTCATAATCTTATTTAGCTTCAAACCAAGACACAGCAGGAACAGTCTAAATTTTGTGGCAATGTGCTCTATTTGCACTCAGCGTGGCGGCTAGTTTTTTCTAAGCCTCAATTTTCCTTAACAGAAACACTTAATAAACCGCATTGTAAATATACCAGCTCTAAATCGCATGCAGTGACTATGGTAGTTATTAACAACATTTTCATTTTTTAAATATAATGCTTCATTCCTGATGTTTTTATATGTTTAGTTTGATCACATTTGATTCACAGTTTGTCAAAACTTGATCTTTGATCTTGTACTATAAGGAAATCTCCCCAGATGTAAACTTGAAAACATGATTCTTTGGAGCTTTCTAAGCGGATATTTTATGGGTAATTCTTCCTTCCGAAGAATCTCATAAAATTGATAATATCAATAAATAAATGGATACAAAAGTGTTAGATTAATTAAATATATATCTGGATAAGAAAAGAAAATCACATTAAAAATCCGATTGATCTGATAAATTGATAAGATCACTACACAAATAAACAAAACAAGTGATAAATATATTAAAAAAATAAAAATCAAATCAATTTATGAAACTTGATGATTTCCATAAAAAATATAATAGCAATACATAAATAGATGGATAGAGCGGTCGTTTTCGAAGTAATTAAATAAGTAATAATTAAGTTATTTACTCTGATAGAATTTACAATCAAATTCTAAAATTCTGAATCGCAAATAACATTGACGGGGTGAGAATACGCAGTTGAAAAGCAAGTAAACATCTCGGCCGTTTCCTTCTTCTTCACATCACAGGAGATCATTTACAGCTATTTTAAAATGGTTTACATCTGCAATATGCAAAGCACACGATTATCAGCTCTCAAACATGTAGATTTTGCTAATTACTAAAGGCTATTCAATCAAATCTGATCGCCAGTGTTTATGAACGTACTTTGCTACTTCTGTGTGCTGTTTGGAAGACAGAGGAAGCTATATAGACACAATTCCTTTGGTTTACACTTTCCCTATTGTGTACTGCGCTTTGCGGACGTCAACCTATTTTAAATAGTTGTATACATATTTGTCTGCAGTATTTCTAAACAAAGTTTAACGTAGAAAATATAAAAGTTTTGAACAGTATGTTGTTAGTTTCGGATAATATAATTGTGAAGAATTTTTAAGATATTTTCAAATACTCCTAACTCAAATTTGTTTACGTATATTTAAGAAAAACAGTTCTGCCCAAGCTGTATCTCCGTCAATCTTAAAACGTCTGAATTCATAAAATGTCTGAATTCGTAAAATGCTTGAATTCATAAAATGTTTGAATCAGTAAGAATGGCCATCAACATTTTAGTCGGTTAAATAAGTAGACATTTCTGTTTCAAATATTATATCAATAATATTGTGATGTTTACACAGAATTGACTGGTGTTTACGTTTTATCAGTTTGGCCAACTGGACGAGCTCTATGTTATATGTTTTTGTTCTCTATATCCTTTGTTTTCTGGCCTTGACCGTGCACAAAACACAAAAGGTGTTACATGCAAATGAACGACTAAGCAATAGAAACATTTGGACTCACACGTAAAACAAAACAACGTGCACGGTCACGGTTCGTTCAACATAAAACAAAACAACTTTGTACATCGCTTTTGAAGTTTGCAAAGCTTCATATTAAGCAGTTAGCTCTAACAACTATGATTCCACAAGCTTTCTTTTTTACAAAGTTTTTGCACGCGAGAATAATTCTTTGTCTGAAATGGGATAGTCAAGATCGCTTTGTAAGTTACTAGTTTTCTCTAACTTTGCCAAATTCTCGTTTAGATCTAGTTCTGTGTCTTTTTCTGCAACATCAACATGAAGTGATTGGAAACGATTTAACCACTGATGTTCAGTAATAGGCGGTACTTCATCATTATTATTAAAGCAATCATTTAAAATTCTTGCGAGTCATCTTCTTTCTCAAGATTGTCTAATATTTGTAGCTGAAAAATGATCTATTTTCTAACCCAACAAAAATTCGTATTCTCTCAAACAATTATGAAAGTGTTCTCTAATTAAGAGATTCAAAGGATCTCTGAGTTCTAAATTCGACAAACATCTTCGTTTTACGCTGCTGTGATGAAGATATTCTCAAATAGTGTGAGTGCTTTGTTTGCTCCAATTAGTTGAAAGAAAAATTAGAAATTATGAAGTCTAGAATAGATGAAGTTGACTTGTCTGAAGTAAGTTAATACTTCTTGAAAGCGCCGTTTCGATCCTTCTTCCCGAAGGAACTCATTTGGAGCACGTTTTGAATTTCCAGTAAAATGTGTTCCTTGTTTCTACTAGAGTCAAAATTGGATTTTCCCCTATATATTCTATGATTTGTCTGCGATCAGGTAGTTACGTCTACATAATATTATCTTATGATGTTATGTCAAATAAGGATAGTGATATAATTTGCATAACACTCTGACTACACTTACTCCGTTATAACCATAGAATGTTGTTTTTCCTAAGAATCACCAGGTTTTTTCCCATTTAAGATTTTTAAATTTGTGATTTACAAATATTGAGCAGCGTTCTGCCGTGTTGATTAATAAATTAAATTGTCAAATCAGTTTCTCATTGTTCAGCTGATCTGATATAAATCTGTTTCTTTCACTTTCGACTGTGTGCTGTAATTACCAGATCTAGCATTAAAATCGCCACAGAGTGTAATTTCTTCCTTTTGTGAAAAATGAGAAATATCTGATTATATAATGTGTCATAATTGTTATCACGGAATGTGCAGTCTTGCGGTTGTACACATTGTTCTCCTCCAGGCAGCCGCTGATTACCCTTCGTGTGAGTGAGTCAGCCCCTCTAAAACGTAACGGTGACATTAACAAACATTATAGATTATCTTTTAAATTAATAATATATTTACCATTATCGCAGTATTAGCCTAGCGCAAATGCAAATTTTCCCTCCCAGCGAGACGCCTTCACTAACAACTGGTACTTATGAGTCACTCGCAGTCTATGATCAAACCTCATTGGTTGCTGCAGTGGTTGTAACATCGGCGGTTCGTAGCTAACAGCGCACCGGTGGCGAAAATGTGAAAGGAAAATTGAGAAAGCGATCGTTAATTTGAAGGGAATACCGTGCTATTCCATGTGGCGGCCAGGGTCCTAAACTAAGGTTGTTGTAAGTTTTGATCCCGCAATTAATACCTATTATTTGTGAAACCTTGGATATGGTACTAAATATAGTATTCTTATATTGTTGGTGAATGACCACATGTACCTCATTAGATAGAATGTTATGATCTAAAAACAGTAAGCAAAAGTGGAATGTCAAGTGTTGTCAATTTCATCTCCTGCAAAGCGAGTGCAGCTGTCGAGATTTATTTCGAATTTTTGCTGGCAGGCAGTCTCGCTGCTGTATCTATTTTTAATGTAAATACAAAAGTGTAAACCGCGAGTTGTGACTACAAAGTTCTTGATTCTACGGGTCTTTAACACACCATGTGTTAAAACAGAACGATAAGTAGTTAATTGGTAAATGTTTTAAACTCGGGGGTGCTAATAGAACAAATTTCAGGTTAAATCCAGGGATTAGATATAGAAAGTGTCATGTAACTAAAGTTTTGAAATTGAAACGAACTGTATCATCTCCAAAACCATGTAGAGCGTAAACACCAGATATACTGAATACTGAACAATAAATGGAAACCACATTAACAGACGGTTATTATAATACAAGTTTATTTTGAAAACTTATGGTGCTATTCTATTCTCGTTCGAGTAATCGCTGGGCAAGTTTTGAACATATCAATCTGTGTTCATACCTATGAAACAATCACAAGACAATGAAATATATAGAATGGAAGGTGTGGATTGTTTCTCCTTGCCACACTTATCATCTGGTAGTTCTTTTTCTCCGTCTTAGACTTGTGTTGACTCTATTGGTGAATACATCATAAGCATGGCTAGGCTTGCGATAGGATCAAAACAAATTTTACATAGGAAGCTTGGTTTTTCGAGTCACATATTTATTTTAGTGCAGCCATTCGAGTTGTTTCTTTCTTACTATAATTTATCTTTATCGTTAATCTTGTATTAGTTTATTCGAATTGGAATGCTATTGGTAAGAAAGTAAATGAAGCAAGAATCAATTAGCCAATAAAAACAAAGGCAAAGGTTCTTATCTTCAGTACTAGTACAAATGGTTGATAATAGTTTTGAATTTCTGGCGGTTGGCCGTCTGTTTATTTTCGCCACCAACCTATGAAGTTTATTATTTCAAGTAAACCACACATTAATATTTTGACATTTGTGGTCCGAACTGATTCTTTAAAAAGGATATTTCTAGTCCGCATTTGCAACAAAATCAAGACGAAACGAAGGGTAGGTATTTTGTCTTCTCTGAATCTTTTCGGGTAGTAAAGTCAGAAGCTTTTTTATAATAATGGAAACAATTTATAGAATTGGTCATGGCAAGATGAAACTATGTACCACAATTAGCTGTTGTAGCTCCGTCCAAAACCCAAGATCGCTCATTTACGAGTTCTAACCGAAAAATGTCAATCAAAACGATTGGATAATTAATCCGGCATGCGTTGAAAGTTTCCTGCGACAGGAATGTTCATAATTTCTACAGTTTTGGGTGGTATGATTGCTAAGAGAAATTCCAAACCACGCATTTGTGCAAGTTGCAGTATCATCACGTCTAACTGAATTGAGTTGGTAATCGGATGAAGAGTGTGCGGTGCTGGAATAGGAAACAGTAGGAAAATATAACTGATTAAATTTATTTCAGTTATTTACCAGGCCAGGGTTTTCAAAGAATGAATAGCGCTATCCAACGGATAATATCAACTAAATAGCTAACACTTATCCGCTGGATAAGGATTTATAGCACTGCCCACTCTTTGAACGACCGGGACCAGATGAGCCTGCGACAAGCAAATCTAAACAGTCAGTTTAGAATTACATTTAGCAGTGTTGCCGTGTTTGCAGAAGTTATTTCGGAATTCATTGAGGACAATTAACGATCGTTAGGCAATTAGAAGTGAGAGGTATAAGCTTGTTTTCTTTCCATGTTTTCTATTTTGTTTCCTTATATACTTTTTTCTAACTTTATTATTTCTAACTTCTTTGAAACGTACAGGATATCTCCGAATGAAATAACTGTACTAAGAAAGGTGCGTAGAAAACAATTTCTTTTTGTTTATGAAGACAGAAAACTGGCTGAAAAGTATCTGTGGGGTTTAACTAGAAGTAGATATTTAGGAAGGTTTTAAGTGATTTCGACACACCATGATCCGCACGGACAAGATTGAGTTCTGAAGTTAAGATTATATTTTGCATAAGTTTTTAGCAACAAAACCTGACACAAATACAACACCTTACCTTTGTTTTGACATTATGAACTAGCAAACTATTCCTAATTAAAAACAGTGTAGTGAATGAAATTTCCTTTTCTCGAAATGCTAGTGATTTCCAAGTGAGTTAGCATGGTAGTGTGTGATTAAATGAAGGAATCAAGGAAGCGATGTTTCATTTCTTATCAAACTCTTACCATAAAATTGTTTCACGACGAGGAACCTCTCAAATTAGCAATTCCGCATACTACAAATAATTAATTTGTGTTTTGTTATGGGGAGCATATTTAATTCAAACTGCTTGTCTGGATTGGCTGAGGCCAATGTCTTGTTTGTAGAAGAGTTTCTTCTAGCAAAGAATCTATTAATTTCAGCCACCATTGATTAAATGAAGGCACTGGCAGTCAGATATAATACGAACTGTTTTCATAGAGCAACAATTGATGTTTAGATATAGCAGCGACATCTCAGTCAAACACCAGTTCTGTGCACAACCGTAAGGAACAGGTTACAAGATTGAAGTGTTATAGACAACGGAGAAATGTATGGTACAAGAACGTTCTATATATTGACTTTGTATGCCCTATACAAGTTTTAGTAATATTTGTTTTAATGCTCCTATAGACTATTTACAGCTGAAATGCTGATTGTGCGATCCCCGATTTTTTCTCGCAGTCTTTAATTATACGAGTCACCTCTTAAGAATCAAATCTACACTTATCTCAAGTCCACCTGTCTAGAAAATCTGATCTAGTGATAGCACGTAACCTTAGATCAGCAGTCACTGATTAATGACGAATTGATAATTCTAGTTGTAGATTTAAGAGAAAGGTGAAGGCCTACCATGACGGTTAACAATCTGCTATGGTTGTCAGTATTTGTTCTGAAACTTGGAGTTGTATCCATGCAGAAGGTTCGGTGAGTACGTGAAATATAAATGTATATATCTTTATGAAAATAACAACACCGAGAATTTATCATTGCATACAGACTGATAGAACGCGTTCAAATTATATCGGCAATTGTACAAACATTTTACTAATACATATCGATCAGATCATGAGAATAAAAAAATGAAGGAAAGCAGACATGTTAGGTTTTTCGTCATTTTTTACTGAATCTTTAACATAGTTCATGAAAGATCAAAATATTATTATTTTCGAGAATTCAAAATTTTCCGAAATAGTAGCGAATCAAGAACTGAAAATAAATCAAATCAGCCTATTTGTTGTTTAGTTTAAGGTACAATATATTAATCTCCGTTCCCAATTTGAGGGAGTACCATTCGGAAATTAGAAAAGAATCCCATTCGCAAAGATAAACAGCTTGAGGACAATAGAGAACTTTTGTCATTTATTCACAACACTGCTTTGTCTAAAGATACATAACGTTTGTTCTCGATTTATACTGTAGTTGCGGGATTAAATAGGTAGCAAGACTGATCGGTTAATGTTAGCAGTCTTGTTGAACGCCACTTCATGAATGTGTTACAAAGAATTAAAATATAATTCAGTTTTGAAAATGCACCGGAACTGATAAAAAGAGGTTGTACGTTCAGCAGCAATACCGACGGCATCAAGAAAGAAAAGTATCTTATATTTCTTGTACTTGTAGTAAAAAGATTTTGTAGTTTCAGCTATGCAGCTGCGTCTATTGTTTGTTCCTTACAAGAAAAAGTTGTGATTGTAATTGTATTTGTGCCAGCTGCACTTGCCTGATTATTGAAGCCGACCTGAATCTTCCTGAAATTTCTTTACTATTATTATTATTATTATTATTGTTATTACTAATGAACATTGCGGCCGACACACTCTTGAAAAAAGATTGTTGACAATAATGCTAATAGTAAAAAGAAAAACAAATAAATATGTTTTCGACCATTTATAGTTTCAAAGTTATAGAACTTATTTCATAAATCATTCATGCATTCTCTTAATCCTTTTACGCATACTCTCCAAATAGTTAATTGCAATTGTTGGTTCAAATGTATCGTCACAAATAAAAATAGAAAGATTTATCTGTTTTTATCCTTATTACCTTTTGCGGCTTCCAGATAGGAACACTTCGACTGACAATGGCAATCTATAAACGGGATTGGAGAAGTTTGAAGGAAATTTTCGACAATATATATCAATCCGAGCTCTGTAGATTCCAAGTTTTAACGCTCTGTTGATACACGAATTCGTTTGTTACTGATGAGTAACAGAACTCGATACGATACCTTGGTTTCCCAAAACAAATCGGTTATAATGATGAGATCTACTTATATCTTAACGCCTACTAAAACTGTTATTAAGAAACATAAACCTTTGCTTTTTCAAAAGAAAATAGTAGTGTTAAACTCCAACAATGGCTTATCCTCAATTTAAGTTTTTAAAATCTAAAAATCTGAACGTAAATGGTAATTATATATTTAAACGGAAATTTAAAAGAAAAAGCTTGGCTGCCAATTTAGAGCAATTTACATATCTTTTATGATAATTAGGATGTCTAAGGTGTGCTACTAAAAAGGCTGCCATACGAAATATCGGATAAAACATCATAAACTATTGCGAAGTTAGAAACATTCTGTAATAACACATGTATGGGTTTATTATAAACCAGAGCTGGGTACTTTAACTCCTTAGTGCGAAAGAAAATTTGTTTTTGTGCTACGCTTATCAAAACATCAATTTCAAGCATTAAATAATAATTCTCAGTAGATCACCACCCGTTCACACCGTCCACGCAGCGAACCATTGAAATCAGTTCCCACCTATGGGCAATCTAATGTCTGTATGCTTTATTACAACAATTGATCATTGGGAAATTTATAGATGAGATTATTACTATGGTTAAATATTCATTAAGTTTAATTTTCCAACTTAGCTACAGATCCAAATAAGAAGAAACAATAGAATTAATTTGGACCTCCTGCTATTTGAATGAACTATTTGACAAATTTCATCTTTGCTATGTTGACAGAAATGTAACTGTTGTATTACCTTTTAGACCGAACAATACCATGTCAAAGATTCTTGATGTCCTACTCGATAAGGAAAGCTACGATCCACGGCTGCGTCCTAATTACGAAGGTATGTTTATGATAACAATATTTTTGTTCAGGGACTGAAATTAAACATTTATGGGCGTGTAACCATTTTAAGAACAGTAGGAGGGGCATTTCAAACCTTTATTTTATTTTCATGAAATTTTAACATGAAAGTTCTTTCCAAGTTGTTGGCCTGTTCACTTTTCTAAAACATTGTTTCATTGTGTCTCGTTTCGTTTCATATTGTTCCCTTGTGTTGTGTTTAGTATGGTGTATTGTAATATATAGTAGTGTAATGTAGTAGTCAAATGTGTCAATAATTCTTCTTAATTTGAGATATGCACTAGCGTAGAATAACGAAAGTAAACAAGGAAAACAAGTTGTACTTTGACAAATAAAGCATTTACACTTTCATAATTTTTTTTTCTCACAAAACCCCAACTGGTCAGGCAAATATAATTTGCACAGTGAACTTTGTTTTCCACGACCTCCCGTTACTAAATCTAAATATACTTGACTATCTAAGACTGGAAAATGAAACTTCCACGAATATCCAAGTTTTCCGTGACCCCTGTACGATAGGACTCATTCAATATTTAAATTACTCTGTATTTCACGATTAGGTCAACGCTTTGTGCAATGTAATCATAGTTGTTAGAACTAAGTGATTGTGAAGCTGGGCAAATTTTGAAAAAGGATCTACAAAGCTGCTTTGTTTTATCTTGAACGAACCATTACCCTACACATAGTTTTGTTTTACGTATTAACCCAATTAAGTGTTTGTATTGGTTAGTCGTTGATGTTATCTTTCAAACACGAGAATCAGTGTTTCATCACATTTCAAACATCGAGAACGGAGTTGAAAAAACGACGCGCAGCTGAGTGTTTTTTTTAACTCGAGTTCGAGGTGTTTGAAATGTAATAAAACACTCTTTCGAGTGTTTGAAATTACTTCTCGAACAATTTAGTTTTGGGTGAAAATTAGTGAATGCAAAAACGAAGCCATGTTTGAACTGATTTCAAGACACGTCACGGTATTGGTTTTCTTTTGTGTTTGTTTGTTTGTTTATTTGTTTGTTTGTTTGTTTGTTTGATGCATTATTAATGAGAAACATGCCAATTCCCTTATCATGGCCACTTTTTACGGAACAGATTGTAATAAAGCACAAAGGCATTTTAAAATGAATGTAAACCAGAAAACGTAACAGCTAATATAGAACGTGTGGGGTTGCTTATGTAAATTGGTACACCAACATGGCGGATCAAAATATACGTGACGTCAGATGTCACGTGGGTGCAAGTCAAGAATTGTTTATAATTCTATTAAACTCCAACAATTTGGTGCTAATATCAGTGTTATATATGCTCAAATATGTGCACAATTGTGAAACATGACAATTAGCTGTTTTAGTTACAAATTAATTACAAATTTGCTGCATAGAATATATATTCACATCAAACATTTCTATGTTGCATGTTTTTAGGTGGTCCTGTGGATGTCAAAATAGGATTCTGGGTTTTGTCTATCGACTCTATCGATGTTATTAACATGGTAAGTTCTTCTTCTTCTTCTTCTTCTTCTTCTTCTTATTATTATTATTATTATTATTATCATTAAGGAACAAGTCTAGCATTGATGGTGCTAGACTCTATTCCACAGTATTGCTATTCGATGAAGCAAATAATGGCTCAGAGTTCCGCTTTACAACTGTCTCTCTTTTTATTCCACCAAAACAGGACTTCTCCTTGGACATATTTCTGAGGCAACAGTGGGTCGATGATCGACTGGACCACGGGTTAAATAAAACAATGGCCCTGAGCAACACCGTCATGGGAAAGATCTGGATGCCCGATTCATATTTTGTAAATGCCAAAAAGGGAAGTTTTCATAAAGTTACAACGGATAATATGATGATTATGATCGCTCCAGGAGGTGTAGTCAACTACAATGCAAGGTAGGAATAATGTCAACTTCATAGAGGGTCCAACATAGGTCTCTCCAATCCCACAAACCGCCGCCATTTTTTCCTCCATCCCGCCAACCCGCTTGTTTTGGACGCGTCATCCCGATCCCGCGACGTTTAAAGTATTTTCAGTATGACTAGATACCTTTCCTCCAAGATGAAGTATGACATGCGGCTTTCTAACTCGCTTTCATCAAAATCTAAATCGATTTGTTGGCTTCCAAGACGGTGGTGACGAGTTAAACATAGTAATTATTGCGCCATGCAAAATTCATAATGGGGGAGAGAGGTCAGATTTGTATGGGGTTCCGGGGGCATGCTCCCCTGGAAAATTTTGAAAATTTGAGCTTCTAGAATCACTAGAAATGCGTCTAAAATTGCAAATTACAATAAAAAATCTACGCCGAAGTTTACATGAATGAAGCAGAATTTGAACTTCCATCCAACTTCCCGCCGAGCCCTAAACATTCCGTATCCCGCCCTAAAATTTTCTTTCATCCCGCATCCCGCCAGTGAAAATGCCTTATCCCGCATCCCGCCAAACTAATATGTTGGACCCTCCTTACATGGAGGACTAATCACCTCAATTCCCCTATCAACTCCCCTACTGACAATGCGTTGGCCTGCCTGTGTTTTCCCGTTTGGCCAATGTTCGTGCTATGCTCGGAATTTTAGGCGATGAGTGGGAGGTGGGACAACTAGCTAACTTTGTAGTGGTTACATGTCATTAACGGATTTTACAAGCTCCAATTAACAACAGGGGCAAAACCAAAAGTCGCCACATGTAGCAGAATCCATGGACATTATGATTCCTAGATCCTGAGCTTAACAAACCTTTGGATCCGGATTCCAAACCTCTGGATTCCGATTCCATCTTTATGAATTACAGATTCTATTCGGTCTCTGGATTTTGGATTCCAAAACCGAAAATTGGTCAGTTTCCGGATTCCTACTTCTGAATTATGGATTCCAGCCTCAAGAACTGGCATGTTTCTGGATTCCGGATTCTCTTACTTGGGGCGAAAAAAGCAATACAAGACACCAGGCAGCATTTAAATTTAACCCTATCTAGGTTTTTTTTGGGGGGGGATTCAGATTTTTCAGATTTTCTTTATTTCCACAGACATTTCATACAATATTGATTATACTAATGAGGGAAAAAAAT
>JANVCJ010145144.1:0-15327 GCA_026413505.1 Epizoanthus ramosus
ATTTTGTTAGTCTTTGAAAAATGTACTTGTGCTAATTTATTCCAAATTGCACTCGGGATCATGTGATTACCTATACAAATAGCAACGCTTCTTTGCTAAATTGAACCCTTGTAATTGAGGGCTCGGATGCGTGAAGGACATTCCCACATTAACCTCAAAGCTAACAGTGCTATCATTAACGTCAAAACTATCAGTGCTATCATTAACGTCAAAGCTATCAGTGCTACCATTAACCTCATAGCTATCAGTGCTATCCGCATTAACTTTAAAGATATCAGTACTATCATTAACTTCAAAGCTATCAGTGCTATCGTTAACTTCAAAGATATCAGTGCTATCATTAACCTCAAAGCTATCAGTGCTATCGTTAACTTCAAATATATCAGTGCTATAGTTAAATATATCTGTACTATCATTAACTTCAAAGCTATCAGAGCTATCATTAACCGGGGCTCAAAGCTATAAGTGCTATCATTAACCTCAAAGCTATAAGTACTATCTTTAACTTCAAAGATATCAGTGCTATCATTAACTTCAAAGTTGTCAGTGATACTCAAACAAAGCTTGATGTTTGTAGGTCCTGGTCTCCAGCTTGAATCAGTATCATGAAGTACAAAACTTGATTTCATTCTAAATTCTAGAAATTGCCCTTTAAACACAAAATGTTAGAAAATTGAATCTCTCAAAGTATGCTTGCTATGAAAATCGATAAAATCAGATTTGACATGCAGAGCTGTCTTCCAGTCTGAATGTAGCAACGATTTAGACTAAACGTGTTTGCAGAAACCATAATAAGTAAATATTTCCAGGGACCGTTCAAAGGTAATTTGTGCGGTTTTACTTACAGTGCTATGGTTAATTCGATCCTTTAAAATTCACCTTACGACGGTTTATATGGCACATTTTATATCAGTGCTGTGTAGCTGCGACATACGCACTGCTCTGTAACTGCTCTGTATCATCTGTAAATGTTCCACCAAGGATCATTAGCGTAGGGTTATGTTCCCTTCTTGACCCGTTGATAGCACGCACATTAACAAATGCTCACATCGTCTCCTACGAGAATAAAAGGTGCCCAGTCCAGAGGATCGGAAAATCGATCCGTCTCTCTCATGGCTTTCATAGCACTGTTAAGTGACGCATTCGCTTTCTCTCCACGCTTAAGATTCTCGTACAACCTGGTCATGAAATATAAAGTTCCCTCATCATCAATCTTCCACAGTGCGACGAGGACCGCACAAGCACCAGCACCGAGGAATGCGCGAGCGATGCCAATTATCCCTTCGGCCCTAATTTCACCTCGAGCGCTGTTACAACAACTTAGAACAACCAGTTTGGCATTCAGTTTCTTGTTCTCTAGGTCTGATATCATCAGCATCTTGTCTTCCTTCTTGAGGTTTGTGCTATCGATTCCAGGATTCGGAGCAAGCAAAATTTCTCCCCTCTCCGCCATTCCGTGAGCTGCGATGTGTATCAGATTGGCGTTTGGAAGATCTTGAAGGACCCTGTCCTTGGTCGCTTCCTTTTCGATCAAAGGCTGCACATTAAACAACTTTCCAACCATTTTAGCTTCTTTCTTTGCTGCTGGTAGTTTCGATCCGGGACCAGCGTCTGGGCTTCCTACTATCAAAGGTGTTCCTTGACCTTTGGGCTTGCGTGGACGCTCCATGATCATCTTTGCTGTTGCTAATGACGGAATAAGTCTCACTTCCTGAGAATTTGCTACGTAGTGTTCCTCTTCGTCTATTAGGGCCGCAAAAGGAACCAGATGGAGCGGACCGTCAGCTACGACAACAAGGTGTGACCCTTCAACCAACTGTCGTACTGGACCTAGGACAAGCTGGTACATCTCTTTCAGCATGTTGGTATCTCTTGATTCGGATTCTTCTGGTTCTTCGATGTTGCGATCAACACGTTTCCTTTGGATGACTTCATGAGGAGGACATCCCGAATTTGTTGTAGCAATATCACAAGGCGTCGTGGCAGACGACAACTCTGCGTCTGTTCATTTGTTTCTTTGGAGTAATAAAAAGCCAGCGAGCGATCTTCGCATTTGGCATCGCAACGTATGTTGCGAAACCTGCGAGCTTTGGAAATCTGCGAGTTTAACTCGTTGGTAACAAGAGAAATCCCGTCCACTAGTGGTCTGATTTGCTTTGTTTCTGATGGATCTATCATTTTCTTGATCTTATATTCTATGCGTCCATCTGGCTGTAGAATCCACGTGAAAAGTCCTTCTGTGTCTAACGACAGAAACATGACAGTAGTGTCCAAATCCTTTACCACCTTACGGATGCCACAGAGGTCTAAAGCATTTGCTTTAGTACATTCAGTGCACTGCACACCATAACTAGTGAGCATAAGCTCAACTAAAGCTCTTGCACGTGCTTGTTCAGCAATTATAACAGCTTCCTCTGTCTTATCCTGATGCAGAAGTGTTGCGATCAGTAGTCTGTAGGCGTTTATAAACATATCACGTATAGACACTTTGAAATGATCCTCTTTGGGTGAATTTTCAAACAATTCATCAAAGCACTGAACACTTTGTCTTAGATAAAGCTCTGCTTTGTTGTACTGTCGGAGACAATAAAAATGGTTCCCAAGATTAGCACAGGTCGTCCCCTCGCCCGCTTTGTCTCTGATCTCCTTTGTGATGTTCAGGTCCTTTTCAAAATAATGCACAGCCATGTCGTACTGTCCGAGGGAATCGTAACAGAGAGCAACGTTACAGCAAGCACGTGCCTCATCCAGTCTGTTTCCAGTCTTCTTTGTGATATTCAGGTGCATTTTGTGATAATCCATCGCTTTTTTATACTGTCCAAGATAATAATAGCAGTTGCCAAGGCCACAATAAGCACGACATTCATCAGCCTCATTTTCAATCTCCTTTACGAGTTGCAGGTCCTTTTCATAACAGTCCTTAGCCTTGTCGTATTGTTTGAGAGCGAAATAACAGTTCCCGAGGCTACCATGAGTGCTTGCCGCTCCTGATTTGTCTTCACTTCGCTCAGCAATTTGCAGGCGCTTTTCCTGATAATGTATTGCATTTTCGTATTGCCCGAGATATTCATAACACATACCAAGGTTACCGTAGGCATGTCCCTCGCCAGCCTTGTCTTCGATATCCTTTGAGACGTCCAGGTTCTGTTTATGATAGTATATAGCCCTGTCGTATTGTCCGAAATGAAAATAACAGCCTCCGATGTTACCATAAGTGGCTGCCTCACCCGGTGTGTCTCCAGTTTGCTTTGCAATGTTCAGCCGTAGTTCATGATAGTATATGGCTCTGTCGTACTTTCCTAGAGAGCAATAACATAGACCAATATTACCATAAGCACGTCCCTCACCTGCCTTGTCTCCAATCTCTTTTGCAATGTTTAAGCGCAGATGATGATGATCCATTGCCTTGTCGTACTGTCCAAGAGAATGATAACAATTGCCAATGTTACCATGAGCGCTTCCCACACCCGGCTTGTCTCCAATATGCTCTGCGATGTTCTGGTCCAATTTATGATAATCTATTGCCTTGTTGAACTGTCCGAGAGAATAGTAACAGCAACCAAGATTACAATAAGCAGCTCCTTCACTCTTTCTGTCTCCAAGCTGCTTTGCGATGCCTAGATACATTTCTTGATACTTCACAGCCTCATTGTACTGACCGAGCGAGTGACAGCAGTTACCAAGGTTACAATAAGCACGACCCTCGGCAGCCTTATCTCCGACATCCTTTGCAAAGTTCAGACGCAGTTTATGATGATGCACAGCCTTTTGGTACTGACCGAGAGATAAATGACAGTTGCCAAGGTTACCATTAGCACGTCCCTGACTAGCCTTGTCTCCGATCGCCGTTGCAATGTTCAGGTCCATTTTATGATAACGCATTGCCTCGACGTTCTCACCGATGGCTTCATAATAGTTGCCGATGTTACTATAAGCTCGACCTTCGCCGGCTTTGTTTCCAATCTCTTTTGCGATGTTCATATCCTTTACATGACAACGCCTAGCCTTGTCGTACTCTCCAAAATGACTATAACAGACACCAAGGTTGCCATAAGCACGCCCCTCGCCAGCCTTGTCTCCGATATCCTTTGCGATGTTCAGGTGCTTTTCATAATAATACATTGCCTTGTTGTACTGCCCGAGAAATTTGTAACAGTCACCAAGGCTACCGTAAGCACGTCCCTCACCTGCCCTGTCTCCAATCTTCTTTGCGATGTTTAGGTTGAGCTCTTGGTCATGTATGTCCTTGTTGTACTGTCCACGAGAATCACAACAGTTAACAAGGTTACCCGTGCCGAGCCTCTTATCTTCTTTGCTGCTCGTGGTGGGCCCCTTATCTTCTTTGTTACCCGTGGTAGGCCCCTTATCTTTTTTGCTACCCGTGGCGGGCCCTTTATCGTCTTTGTTACCCATGGCGAGCCCCTCGTCTTGTTTGCTACCCGTGGCGGGCCCTTTATCATCTTTGTTACCCATGGCAAGCCCCTCGTCTTGTTTGCTACCCGTGGCGGGCCCCTTATCGTCTTTGTTACCCATGGCGAGCCCCTCGTCTTGTTTGCTACCCGTGGCGGGCCCTTTCTCGTCTTTGTTACCCATGGCGAGCCCCTCATCTTGTTTGCTACCCGTGGCGGGCCCCTTATCGTCTTTGTTACCCATGGTGAGCCCCTCATCTTGTTTGCTACCCGTGGCGGGCCCCTTATCGTCTTTGTTACCCATGGCGAGCCCCTCATCTTCTTTGCTGCCTGTGGAGGGCCCCTCAACTTCTTTGTTACCCATGGCGAGCCCCTCATCTTGTTTGCTACCCGTGGCGGGCCCTTTATCGTCTTTGTCTCCTGTCTGTTTTGCGACGTTCATAGCCATGTTTCTGTTTGACAGTACGAAGGAGAAAAGAAGAATTAAGCTCCTTCGACAAGCGCACATTTCGGTTGTACTAATTACTCGATATATACAATAGATACTGACAAATTTAGTTATTAGTCATTATTTAATAATTATCCCCCGAAGTGGAGGAACCGACAAGGAGGGGAATAATAGTTTAGTAGATACTAGCCGTTGACACAATACTTTGTCACCAGTTTTCATGGAATTTCAGTTTGCGATATGGGACACCATATTGTTAACAATTAGTGTTCGAAGTGGAGGTGAGTAGTATAGGATAATCACCGAGCCACGAATTGACCATAATAGAAAATGTGGCAGCTGTACATCAGTTTAACCACAATACCTTGCGAACCTAACACAACGAATAGGCACATAGAAAGCCATATATTTTTGGGAAATTCGTCCGTGTACTACAAACATTGTAAATGCTAGTTTTTAAGTTTTTAGGAACTTTCAGTGCATTTTTATGAGTGTTTATAGGATTTTCGTGCGCTAAGAATTATGGATAAACGTACCAGTCGCCATCTTTTTTATTATGGTCAATCGATCAGGATAAAACACACTCCAACACAACTATTTCCACGCATTACGCATTACTCTTATTTCTATGAATTTCAGTACACGAGCTTCAATATCAAGTTATGTTTACCTCAGTACTTGATATTAAGTCTCTGACTACATTTTTCTTACAAAACCACCTTAATATTTTCAGAATATTAAGTTTTCTAAAAATCTACTCAGTAACTTTTCTTTAAACTTTGCAAAATCAAATATTAGTAGTTGAACAATGTTCTTACGCAAAATCAAAAGTTTGAACAAACGCGTTTCGAGTGAAGCGAAAAAGAGCAATTTAAGGTATTAACTCCCTTAATTTTTTTTCGGTTTGTTAGATTTGCTTCATACTGTTTTCAAAGCATGTTCCTGCGCCAATATATCTATTTTTAAAGGTGTGCCGTTGCCATGGAAACAATGTGGTAACCTAAAGCAGAGCAAAAGTTTATTATTCTAATAAGTTTCTGTAATCTGTTGGAATATCATAGCATTAAGAGTAAGGACTGAAGAGTTATCACCTATACAAGATTCATACTTGTGACAAACAATAACTGTATTCAGACACCTTAATTACATTCGTAGAAAACGGAGCTTCTATCTCCTTAAATACGTGGAGGGATGCGTTGTATTTTATCAGGTTTTAATTGCCGTCAAAAAGCAAACACCATTGAAATACTATGACAAGACAAGGCAGATGTGGCTGGAATTTGGAGAAATTATTCCGATAAGAGATTTATGCTGTTGGGCTGTGATATCAGTGGGGAATTACATTTATGTCGGAGGCGACCAGACAGTTTATCGCTACAACATCGACGGGAATAGCTGGGACAACTTGCCTACCATGAGAAGGTCAAAAGGTGGCATGAGCTATCAGTTGCTTGTTCTCGGTGATTATCTTTATGCAATTGGTATCAAATCAGAAAGGTACAGTTTTAAAGAGAACGTCTGGCAGCCGCTAATGTATTGGGGCCTTGTGGAGGGCAGTGTAGCAGTTGCTGTACTGGGTGGCCACATTTATGCAGTTGGAAGCAGATATTACAAAAATACCAATGCTTATGTCAGTTGTTTCAACCCCACCACGAACCAGTGGGTAGAGAAATCTAACAGTCTTGCCTGTCGCAATAATGGATGTGCTATTGTGTGTAATGATAAACTGATAATTAGTGGCGGGATGGATGGAAGGGAACCAGTAAGGTCTGTTGAAATGTACAATGAAGAGAGCGACTGCTGGTCACACGTACAGCAGCAGCACATTGCTTTCAGTGATTCTCACTTTGCCTTTGAGGCTGAAAACAGGATCTTCTTCACGTTAAACAACCTCGCATTCGACAGTGGAATAAGACTTTCCCCAGATGAATTCTACCCAGTTAATCTTGATGAGTGGAGGAATGTGGCAGCTTTTGATGCGGGGTCAGTACTTGGGCCAAGTTCAGTGATTACATACGCACAGGTAAACATGAATAAACTACTAGCACTTGGTGAAAAGAGAGATCCAACGGAGTACTTTTAGTACTCTGCTTTCTCGGTGTGATCTCAATATACTCAAAAATGGATTCCATGAATAGCTTGATATTTGTCGGCCGTTGACAGTTATTTACATATGTTCGTGTCGAGAATCCTTTATGAGATTTGGTAGGACAGTAAATTGAGACAGCTGTCAGAGTTTATATAGGTAAACTCTGGAGCACTGGTTTGAGTTAGTCTTGTTCCTTCAACTATTACAGGCAGGGTTGATCTAGGGGTGGAGCTGAGGGGGCCCGGGCCCCCCTTTCGTCGGCAAATTTGCAAACATTTTATAAGAAAAATACTGAAAAAACTCTTTTGGAGCACAAATACCCATTTTGGCCCCCCTCCCCTTTCCAGAATTTGTGGTACGGGCCCCTCTCTTTCAAAAATGTCTGGATCACCCGCTTCTGACTGGAGCTTTTGAAATTCCACGGCTTTCCATGACTTAACTATGACCTTTTAGTACTTTCTATGAGATATTTGGAAAATCTTGGTTTTAATTATGCCATTTCGTTCACCTAAAATCTCAAATTTGATACTTTGAGCCGTTTCAACTTGTTGACCTTGTTCAGTAACGGCCTTAAGAACAACTTCTTTGTTCTAGAAGGAGTTGTTTTCCATAAAATGCACAGGGATTGTTATGATGTGGTATCAATCAAAATGTTATGTAGTTATTATAGTAAATAGAGCAGCCTTCGCTCCAAAAACGCCAAATAGAGTAGAGACACATTTCAAGAACATCCACTGAACTCTACTGAGTTTGACTGTAAACCAACAGTGTACCAAAACAGGCTCTAAAGTTTCTTAGTATATGAGCATTCTGTAATATGGTGCTTCGTTACCCGTGACAGAATGATTGGTCGGAAAGTGAGTTCTTCAAACGCTATTTTATTTGCAAACAAGCAATGCGGAATAGAATCGTCTTCCACCTCAAGCTAAAGTGAGTACTTTGTTTTTCCTCGTATATTTCTGGCAAAAGCTGTGTGAAAGAAAATGGTTGCTTTCCGGGGACGAATCTGCTAACGAACAATTTGAGAACGTTTTCGGCTACACACACGCAGTGATAAAAACTTTGATTTCGCGGGTATAAAATTTACACAAGTGTGAATCTGCAACTCTGCGTTCTACAATAATGTAAGATATATATCAAAGCGTGTCCTAGCACTTTCATGAAGTGTCTCTAATATCTGTTGCGTACTTTTTGCAGTACATTCTACTTTTATAAGACTAAAGTATGAAAACAGACGGGCAGTTGTTCTTAATAATAGTCAAAAGTTGTTTTCGAACTCCACTGCAGTAAACAAGATTTCGAAGTTCGTATCTTCGCAGTAAAAGTGTTAAGTTTACACACTTGTTGAATAGAACTCGGTTCACTAATTTAATTTGACTGACAAGGTGATTAATTATAATGTTATTATATTGTTATAAGTAATTATGGCTCACTTCAGACGCCCAACTTTTCCTAATGCTAATGCTAATGAGATAAATGATTTTAAAGCTTTATAAGAAGGCCTAATTAGCCAAACCGGACTCGCAAGTCGGTCGATCAGTGCAAGTTTGGCAACGAACTTGGATGGACTTGCGTTGAATCTGTTCGACTTGCATCGTATTTGACGTAAGACGATTAAACTTTTCACCTTTTGTGAAGTTTCTTGTTGTTATGGAAACTCAACAAGTTTGGATGCGAGTCAAGGAAGCAGTTACTTAAAAGGGCTCAACTTCGATATCTTTACCCCTCATCGGCTTGTTTCTAGTAACTTTGAAAAGCAAGTTCGTTTGATCTATGATCCTTTTTGTGTACACGTGTACACACAGTCACCGGTTCAACGTAACTGCTGCTAATTGATCAAACAGTCAAAGGTAGTCAAGACACGTTTTGATATTCACGTCAGTTACCTAACTCGTTTGTAAGTTATCTGGTAAGCGTATACAATTCGCGCAATATAAATTGATCGGTATTCTTGTGAAACACACTCACAGGATTTCGTATTATAAAGTTATCAACAAATTAATTACCATTAAGGTGGCTCCAAACTTTTCTTCATTTTTCACTGAACTTTATGAAAAGCATACTATATGTCATGACAGGTTGCTGCCAGTTGTTGGCAACTGTTGTACATCCTACCGCAATCTCTGCTTCCATTGCAATGATACAGGGTCTCAGATACAGCCGGCTTTTAGCATTCAGCTGCATTTTACGCAAAAATAAATGACGCCAAAACCGATTAACAGATGTTTTAAAAAAATTCTAAAATACTCTACTTGTCATTTTACGCAAAAATAAATGACGCCAAAACCGATTAACAGATGTTTTAAAAAAATTCTTAAATATTCTACTTGTCATTCATACGTAAAATGCAGTTGATTGCGAAAACCCGGTTGTATTTGAGACCCTGTAACGTTGCCATGAAAACAGCAAATGTGGTGGGAGTACATGTGTCCACAAATTTCGATACCAATTGCAAACAACTGGCAGCAATCTGCCATGACATATAAGTATGGCTTTCATAAAGTTCAGTGACATAGAAAAATGGAAAACAGATGGGAACTACCTTAAATTCGCATTTCACTCCAGAGTTGATATCTTGTTTAAAAATGGACGTCTCTATTCTATTTTTTGACAAACTCGAATGCATTGAGTTGACTGTCTGTTGTATTTGTTGACGAATTGTGGAGCGACAGGAATGGAAAGGTGTTTGCGGATGGGGAATATACAGTGGATTTGTTGACAGGGAGTTGTACACCCGAAAACACACTTGAAACTACAATTTATTTTAAAATTAAAATATCCGTGTTTTATATTGTTCATGACTATCGGTTGACAAGTAAGAAAGTTCTTGGGGCATGGAGACAAGATCAGTGGGCCGGCCAATCAGATTTTTTCGACTTCAACTAAGCCCGATGTCTAGGGTCTGACTATACTCCCCAGCCCTATTATGTTTTCCTTTTCGATCGACTGTAAAGGTTTAACCATCCAAGCAATATCGTAAATCCTGTTCGTTTCTTGGACAGAACTACATCAATAAGTCCAATAAACAGCGATGCACGTGCACTGGAACAATGACAACAATGTACCAGCTTGCACAAAGTCCAGTTAGCACTTCTCTCCATTTGCATCCGGCTCTTTCCATTGAAGACTTCAAAGACACGCTTAGTTGAACGGCGAACATTATACTGATTACAGTGAGAAGATCACAGGTCGACATATTGACCATAACGTAGTAGATTCCTGTACCTGCCACAGACAGTGACAGCTTACAAACACACAACAACATCAACTGCAATGTCGCTATCACAGACAACGCAAGATCTTTTTTGATCTTTTTGACCCTAGTGAACTGTTCGGCTTGTGGCACATCTCAAATGAAACTTTCATTGAATTGTTAACGTGCCACTGAAGCTCTCCATCGTAACCGAGCTCGAGCTCTACTTGAAGTGAACCTGCAGACCTTGCCTTGCACAATCGCTCGTACTGTACAATCAAGACATGAAAAGAGATTAGTCATGGGCCACTGAGTCAGGACTGACAATTCCTCAATCAATTCATTTGTATCGGTGTGAACAGCTGACAAAAGCTGGAATAAAATGGCCTTCAATGAGCTACCATTTCTGCGTAATTTAAAAATATTACTTTGTGAGAAGCAAACAAGTGAAGACAGATGTCATGTCCACAATCAATACTTTCGCAAGTCTAATTACACAACTGCAGTAATTCAAAGGCCTGCACACTTCGTAGTCGATAAAAGCTTTTAGTCGGGTAAGCCTGATGAAAGCTTCTGAATAAAAAATAAATAAAAATAAATGAACAAAAAGAGGTGTCAAGTAGTCTTTTAATAAAATTGGGCGAATTCTGTATAAAAATATTATATAATAAGGTCATAGTATGTAATATTACAAAACCCGTACGTTTCAAGTTGAAGATATGGTTGTTTTCTGAACATTTCTGTTACCAATAGCCTTGTTTTACAATATAATCCGTTGAATCGATTTGTCTTTATATATTTCATGTCTTCCCTTCATCCCCTGGGGGGACCTCTCACCCTCCTTCCCTCCCCCTTTTTCCTCTTTCTCCCCCTCCTGTCCCCCTATCCGTCCCTTCTTTTCCTTCCTCTTCTCCTCTTTCCCGTCGTTCCCTCCTCCTTCCCTCCTCCTTCCCTCCTCCCCTTTCCTTTCTCCCTCTTTCCCTTCCCTCTCTCGAGCTCCCCCCTCCTGTCCCCCTCTCCGTCCCTTCTTTTCCTTCCCCTTCTTCTCTTTCCCGTCCTTTCCTTGTCCTTTTCCTCATTCTATTCCTTCTCCCTCTTTCTTTCTCCCCTTCTACCCTACTCTTCTCATTCCCTTCCTTCTCTTCTTCTTCCCTCCTCCCCTTTCCTTCTCCCTATTTCCCTTCCCCTTTTCGAGCTCCCCTCCTCCTGTCCCCCTCTCCCGCCTTCCCTTCTCTCTCCATTCCCGTCTTTCCTGTCCTTCCCTCCACCTTTCCTTCTCCCCTTTTCTTTCTCCCTCCTTCCCTTTCCTTCTCTTTCTCGATCGTCCGTCCGCCGCCTTCTCCTCGTTTTCTTCGTCCACTTCCTTTCCCTTCTCTTACTCCATCCCTTTTGCAACTCAGCTTCCCCTACTCCTTTCAGTTTTAACACGAACTCGCCTAAGAGCTACAGAGCTCGTTCAAAATATTTGGGAAGAAAATACTGAAAATATCGCATTTCCTCTATTAAGCCCCTGGGGATGGGAGCTTATTCATTTTCAGTGCTTCTAGACTGGAGGCTTATTATATTAGAGGCTGGGAACTTGGAACAGAGGAAATACTCTATTGATAAATTAATTGCAAGTCAGTTTAGCAATTAGATTCATTATTATTATTGTTATTATTATTATTATTATTATTATTATTATTATTATTATTATTAGAGAACCCAAAATTTTGTATCACTTTTTGCAATAATTTTCAATTTTAAAATATTTAAAAATTTTAATTTCAATTTTGCATTAAATTTCAAAAACTCATTTTGGAATTTCTTCAGTTTACAAATGTTAGAATTAATTAAATTTGTTTTTGGTGAATGGTAGTTGTCTGATTTAATTGCTTTGAGAATTTTGTGACATTCAGAGCTTATTAAAAACATATGATTAACTATCACCTGCAGACAATATTACGGTTCAGTCACAAATCGATTTCCCATTGGGCACACAATTGAACGCGTTTACGAAGATCTGCTAAATCAAGAACGATTACAGGTGGTTTTGAAATAGTACGGTTGTCCAATATTTCTCATTTCCTTCTGTTTATTTTTAAAACAACTAATGAGATTTCAATATATAATGTTATACAGTATTCAAAACTGAACTATCGAACTTTGTTGCTTTGTAGTAACATATTACGCGTATCTTTCGCTGTAGACATGCACTTTTGCATTTTTTTCGTACAAACATTTTGTCTAAAATCAGGAGTATCCGAACTACTCATTATATTTAGTGACTGATAGAATATTTATTTTGAACAGAGATCTACGGTCCTATTTTTTAAGTATAAGCTACAACCTACACGCTAAATGAAGGGGATCAAGCAATTGCAAGGGAAACGGAAAATTAAATTAGGTTTCTTCTTGCAATATTTATAAATTATGGTAGTCTAAATGTCCTTGTTTGGGGAATTAAATTTCGGAAATGGCATTTCCCGATATTGAACAGGAACTGAACTAGCTAAGATTGACGTATGCAAAAACGTGCTGCAGTGTCACAGGGTGTTGGGTTAATTACATGACAATGGAAACACGATTAAACTGTCAAGAGATAGCTGAACTGACCCAGCTGAACGAAGTTAATTGAGCATACTCTCCCAAGATCTAGGTAAGTTCACTGAATTTGTTTCATTGTATGTTCTTGAATTAGCATCTACGTTTTTAACCGTTATTCTTCAAAAGTATTTTGTTTCTACTTTCAATAAAACTTTGTATTTAATAAATCATACAGTATAAAGTAATGTTTTCCACTCGACCCTCCCGCCCATATTCGCACAGAAAGACGGAAATCAGTGAGTGACCTTCACTTTGTGAAGTAAGCTTTCTTTACTCTTTAGTGGCTTCACTAAACTAGAAACTACCAAAAACTTGCGATTTAAATTTGATTTTATATCTGATCAACTGCTATGGGCGTCTCAGTATTGTCGAGACTAATTTTCACTGGCTGTTTACATAGTCCATGTTTTGAAAGACAACATATATTTTAAAGGTTTGCAGCCATGAAGCTTCAGTCGAACCTGATCAAATGAATGGCGATTAGAACAGCTGATTTGCTTGCTTAGAATATATATAAAGTTTGTTAATTGCTGATTGTAGCATTACACCGAGCTATTCAGTAGGTTATCTGTGTGTAGATGTTTAGAACGCCATTGCCATTGAAACGATAAAAGGTGAAACTGAAAGGATAACGAGTTATGAGTGAGTAGTGGATTTGAATATAAGAGGAAAATTTCTGGAGTCAAGTTTCGGTCACTTCAGAGTTAATCAGAGGTTGAAGTATTAGACGGGGGTCTATCATAGTCTGGCGGTTTGGCGTGCCAAACATGCCCCCGGACCCCCCTAGAATTCAGTCGCGCCTTCGGCGCTCGCACGCCAAAATTGATATCCGTACTGCTTCGGTTAATATTTTCTTCTGGCTATGGGCCTGAAGTGTAGTCCCATTCAAAAGATTGAAGTTTCCAGTTTTGATTTACTAAGGCCTACTAATGTTTAAAGCAAATATCTTTTAAGGCGAACGTATGGGAAGCCACAACTGTCTCATTATTTTTTCTCTTCATATTCGGTGCATTCAACATTATATTCGGTGCATTCGTAGTTATGTGGTGGATGCAAGCCAGCGTATTTAAAAGAACATTAGAAGCAAAGTACAAATAAAACTGCGGTTTTTCAAAGAGATATGGCGGTTACGGTTTATATCCCAAAATGGCGGCGGTTTACGGTTTGAAACGAAAAATTGTGGCGGTTTGCGGACCTTTGAAAAACTTTACAAACACAGTCTGATCGAGCACGCGATCCGCGACGGAACCGCTTTTGCAGAGACTGCCTTTTAAGAAACTGAAACTGAAACTGAAACTGACTGAAGTGTCAAATTGACAGTTTCAGTTTGCTCTCTCCACATGTCTAGTGTTCTCCTAGGAATACATCAAAACTTCATCTACACTGGTGAAGATACAATAACTTCAATAGAAAGATTCTTATACTTAAACTGACTGGTATCATTAGTTGTCGCATATTGTCGTATTTTAAGAATAGTTCGTATATGTTCAACTTACTTGCTCAGTTGCAGTTGAAGATCGATACAAATCGAATCCAAATCCATCTATCGAAAACCAAGTGGATTTTAGTTATTGCAATTGGTTGATGATTTAGTCGACCAGACTGGCAGAAAATTTAGCAAAGTAAGAAACCAGCTCTAGCCACGTTAAACTTTGTTGGATATTTTGTGAGTATATACCGCTAACGATGTTATTTTATCGAAAAGTTATTTAGGGAAATTCCTACTTATGACTTCATACCGGAAGTCGCATTGAGACGTTCTAGATAAATTGTTGATAAGTATAAACCGAATATCAAAGTGCTAATATATTATAATACTATGCCCTAAAATGATAAAATAATCAACATAAGCCTTATTTTGTGCTTGAATACAAGCAAAAAATGCCGATTATGCTAGCAGTGCTTTTATGAAAACAGAAGTATGTGTTCGTATTAGAGAATTATACCAGACATTGTGCTGGCTGGCTGTCAAAGCGTAGAGGCCCCACGTGCACTTCTACTCCAAATGGATCTCTCAGGAAGGCATATGTTTTGACGTGCTCCGCAAAAGCAAAGATTGCTTTGCTGATGTCTCATATTGGATATAAACGTAGCACTGGTATCATTCTTCAGTATATGTCCTCAGTTCTTGTTCATTTTGGAAGTCTCATTTAATAGGTATATTCTCGCAAGGTATGGTAATGCTCAAAATCATGTTGATGTACCAATATAGCGCATTATTGTTCTTGTTTTTCACATATCTTGGCTTTCTTGGCAAACATATATTCTCGTGATCAAAGTTTGTGGTTTCTTGCCCAAAATAAATGGACACACCTGGCCTGATGTTATCCAACTAAATAGCACAGGAATCCGCGCTACGAATGGGCAGGCACACCTTTAATAGTGTTATTGTATTAATGCGTAGAATGAAAGAAGAATGCCAAGTTCTGAAACATTCTCGAACAAGCAAAACATTGACATTTTTACAAATCTTAAATATGGTGAGCAGGACTTGTGAAGTATATATTTCTAGTAATTGATCCTCCTATCGGGTCCCCAAATAAAAGTTTTATAAACATCACCTAGTGAAGCCGTAACCTCAGCGGGGTAGGGCTGGGGGCAG
>JANVCJ010145255.1:0-15326 GCA_026413505.1 Epizoanthus ramosus
GAGTAACACCAAACACTTCTACTCTTCAAGAGATGTAAAATGAATGGTCATGTTATGGGTTTGTGTCAACTGGTTCACTGAAAAGTTGGGCTTAGTGGGAATTTCTGGCATCTCTTCAAAAATGTTTTCAACTGAAATAGAAATGAAAAAACTGGGTGGTTTTTTACGTGGTTCAAAATTTAGGTTTGATAGAAAATTTCAGCTCCTCGTCTATAAGAAATGTAGTTATTAAACGCAACACTGGCAAAAGATGCAAAATGTTATGGCCATGGCGTTTTGTCCACTCACCCAGAGTTGGGGCATTAAATATTGGTTTAGTCAAGAGTGCTCATGGCGCAGCAGTGAGTAGTAAACAAGCTTCTTTTAGGACGAGAGGCTACTTTAATCTTCTCATCATTTTGCACTTTAGACACTATAATAAACTATGTATAAGATACGAAAACAAACGTCTGAGGAAATATCATTGAATCCGAGACTGATTCCTTCAGAAAGGCAGCGCTTGCACTGACCACTGACCTTCACACACAAAACTGACTGCTTTAGAAATGTAATGGCCTGCGAAACGTGATAGAGTTGCATATAGATTTCGGCATAGGACACAACCCAAAGCCCTCGGTGTTTAATTTGATATATACTGGCACTTGGTTGTTAGGCTATATAGAGACGAATGAAGACTGAACTCAGTCTTAGCCTTAGATATTTGTCGAGCGATTTGCTTGAGCGTCAGTTTCAATATATATGTACAGAACTTTAGTATGCAATCTGGTTTTCTTACTTTCATGTTCATATAAAGGAGGATATCATATGCGGGTATCACCAAATTTGTAAGACCGATCAATATCGTGCAGTACTTCCCCTGTGGGTCAGCTTCATAACTGGAAATCTGTTCGGATATCAAACTGTAGTGTCAAGTGTATAGTTCCGGTTATAATTTCTTTCATCAGTGTGAATCTTTTTAATGATCGGTGCAAGAGCCTTATACTACTCTGAAATTAAACACTCTTTTCTACAGAGTTCGAAGAGATTCTGGTAACAAGAAATACCGCCTGTTTGAATTACAGGTTGAAGTAACTTTACATTGCTGTGAAACGCCACAACCGCCAACCGCAGACCTCGTACAATGTACAATCTTGCTAAACCTAAAACACTATATACTGAATGTATGTTAGCGTGTGCGTCGCCATTCTGCGAGAACTGAGTTTCTCGGACTCCCAGTCGCGAGGCAATCACATTTGTGATACTTTCGAACTAGATATACTTTACGGTATTTCACTAGGCGGCCTTTTTTCGTCTCACAACCGGTGGCAGCCTTAGTAGCGCTAAGAACTGACGTCAGTGGTATTATAGTATAGTAGAAATACACGCCTTGGCTTACTCGGTAGTTGGTATAGTTTTTATATTCAGTGAGATCCTTGTTTCAGGCAAAGTTTGGAGAATGTGGCTGTGAAACTAGCAGTGCATTTTACTGGTATCTTCCGTGTTGTTCATTGTTTGTTGCTTCACGCAGCATGAAAGTCGAAGAAAAATCACAAGATGCCTTTAATCTTATAACTGTTGAGCAACGTAGAGAAATAAACACTCATCTAAAGGATGAACTAGTGCGTCAGACCACCTGAAAGGTTTTTGAAATGCTAAATTACGTATACCAAACATGCTTAGCTTCTGCCCTGTCGCTGAAATCGTATTTGCCTTTCATGCCGCGCTTTGCATCGTCTTCTGACTATACAATGGGCGACCAACTGCTTTATCAATTTTAAATTCTATCTCCTACTGATTGTGGCAAATGTTGACTAAGAATGTACATATTGAGGACGAAACTCGGGAGTAGAGAACGGCCTCTGTGTTTAAAATAGGTTTGATTTCTTTTTTATCGCAGTTTTCTCAAATGATATTTGACGACATTTAAACAAGATATTTTGGTATCTTTGCTCGTATATAGACACCAGTCAAACGCAGGTGATATTTCGATTGTTGTATTTCTCAACAATACGATTGGGTTTAGAAGGAAATTATATGAAATTCGGCATTTATATCCCATACTCTCGCTATTTCACGAGCAATACTAAATCGTTACACACTACAGATGTATATACAGATTCTGCATGCATTATTTTTTGTTTTATTCACAGTAAGATAAGGGCATTCCGAAAGACAGTATATTTCTTTGGTTTAAACTTGGTCTATTTAAGATTGTCACCAAACTTTGCGTTGGTTGCGAATCTACTATAGTTTATACACGTTAGAATAGATGCTTTTACGATGAAGATGTGATGCAAGTTTCTAGTTCTTTTGAACGGGTTGCATTGCATGAAATAGTTGAGTTCAGTAAGAAAACCCGTTTGAATTCATTCAATTTGTATGCTCATCTTCACTAATTTTTAACTTTTAGTTAGCAGGCAGTTTTAGGCGTTAAGAACACAAAAATAGAATTTGACCCTCTGGATCTTGGGCTAGGATACGACATATTACTAACTAACATTGAAATGAAAGCTGTTGGTGAGTAGGCTATGAAGACTTGAGTCCTGGCGGAGTGCCTTTCACAACTGAGTGAAATTTCTTAACTGACGTCTCAATACATAGGTATAAATACAAAGTGTGGCCATTCAAATGAAAGCTCTCGATGAGTACTGTTAAGCCTTTGAGTCCTGAGAGTGATTTTCAACAGTGAGTGAGATGTCATAACGTCTCAATACATAGGTATAAACACAAAGTGTGGCCATTCAAATGAAAGCTCTCGATGAGTACTATTAAGCCTTTGAGTCCTGAGAGTGATTTTCAACAGTGAGTGAGATGTCATAACGTCTCAATACATATGTATTAACACAAAGTGTGACCATTCAAATGAAAGCTCTTGAAGAAAAGTACTGCTAACCCCGCCTTTGAGTCCAGAGAGTACATGCCTTTCAAAACTTTCAATTTATCCACATATAGGCAGGAACACCAAGTGGAAACCATTCAACAAGGAAGCTCAGGCAATTTGTTTTTTTAACATCTTTACTGCCTCACATTTTGCATAAAAGCATTCTAAATATGTGGCGATTAAACCTGAAAGTGTTTAGAGAAATTCAAACAACAATTGCATAGGAGGCGAAAAACACAAACATTATGCGAGTCTTTTATAGAGACAAACTCTGAACTAACTTTTAGCGGTGCCATTCACATATAAACTCATCCAGATTTTCTTTTGTTAACTAGTAATGTTTAAATTTATATTTTTACTGTTTTTGGTTCGCAGTGGAAATCATTGTAAATGACTTAGTGGAATTGTTGCTAAATTGGGAAGAATTTGTCTCGAATCGGTGAAGGCAGATATGCTAGTGTGATAGTTCTACCTCATGGCTCCGTCATTTGAATATTCAACTTCTGCTGTTTAGAACGTAATATTTGGTTGTTGTTTTTACACAGTTCGTGGAAATAGATGTCCTTTCATGCATGAAACACTTGTAGAGACTTTAGATGGGAGTTTTGTGCATCAACACTGAGATTGTAAATTTGTTGTTGTAGTAATCACAGGCAGATCCTTAAGGTAAATGTTCACCATAGTTATTAGATTTTTTGAAACAACAATCTCGAAAATTCAATAGCAAACTACCAGAAAAACCCTAAAGTCATGCAACGGCTATCTTGTGTGTCCAAACGACTGTATCATGCATGTGTCCCTTTGGAGTAAGCACACTCGATTCTGACTGGTTCTGTCCAAAACTTTGAGTTCGAGGCACTGGGATAAGGAATTTAATCTTGAATCTTGAATCTTCTGCCTGACTGATGTGTTCACATAGTTTCAACACGATACACTGAGAGTCAGTTTTGTACTTTTTACACATTTTGAGTATTATAATAATAATAATAATAATAATAATAATAATAATAACTTTATTTCTCACAGAATTCAGAAAGTTTACACTTATTTACACTGAAGCACTTATTGTACACATCGCTGGATTTGAGGACAACTAACTTTGTAATGTGCAAATTGTAATGAGACTTTTTTAATGTTTACTGACATCTGACAAATAATGGGAGTCGACCTCATCTACAAAAGATGTGATTGTAGATCCATCCACGTCTAGCTAAGTATAAGCAGTAACTTTAACTTTTGTTAATGACAGGGAATATTAAAGCGATATTTTCTTCGTGTCCAGAAAAACTTGTACTATTAACCGTTTCAGTTATGCCAAGGTTAATAAGAAGCAGTCAACCTTTCCATAAGAATAGGCTCCTCTAATACCCATACATGTGCTGAGAAGTAAGCCGGAGATATTACTCGGAGTCAAAAGGGATAATATAGTATGCTCATCAAGAGTTTTCATTTGAATGGTCACACTTTGTGTGTTTTACCTATGTGTTGAGACTGAAGTCGTCACATGCAGCACTCAGTTTATTAAAAACACTCCCAGACTCAAAGGGTTAATAGTATTTATCAAGAGCTTTCGTTTGAATGGTCACACTTTGTGTTTTACCCATGTGTTGGGAAGTTAACGCATCAATCAGTTTTGAAAGACACTTTCAGGACTCAAAGGGTTAATAGTCCTTAACAAGAGCTTTCGTTTGGTCACAATTTTTGTTTTACCTATGTGTTGGGAAGTTAACGCATCACTCAGTTTTGAAAGACACTTTCAGCACTCGAAGGATTAATATTCCTTATCAAGAGCTTTCGTCTGAATGGTCACAATCTGTGTTTTACCTATGTGTTGAGACGTTAACACATCACTCAGTTTTGAAAAATACTTTCAGGACCCGAAGGATTAATAGTACTCATCAAAAGCTTTTGTTTGAATGGTCACAATTTTTGTTTTACCCATGTGTTGGGAAGTGAACGCATCACTCAGTTTTGAAAGGCACACTCGGGATTCAGAGGGTTAATAGTCCTTATCAAGAGCTTTCGTTTGAATGGTCACAATTTGTGGTTTACCAATGTGTTGGGACGTTAGCACATCAATCAGTTTTGAAAGACACTTTCAGCACTCGAAGGATTATAATAGTACTCATCAAGAGCTTCGTTTGAATGGTCACAATTTGTGGCTTACGTATGTGTTGGGAAGTTAACGCATCACTCAGTTTTGAAAGACACACTCGGGACTCAAAGGTGTAATAATCCTTATCAATAGCTTTCGTTTTGAATGGTCACATTTTGTGATTTACCTATATGTGTTGAGGAGTCGACACAGCACTCAGTTTTTTAAAAACACTCCCAGGACCCAGGATAATAGCATACTCATCAAGAGCTTTCGTTTGAATGGTCACATTTTGTGTTTTACCGATGTGCTGAGGATTCAACACATCACTTAGTTTTTAAAACACTCTCAGGACACAAAGGGTTAATAGTATACCCATCAAGAGCTTGCATTTGAAATGTTAACACCTTGTGTTTGTATCCAAGAATCTCGACTAAGGGTTACTAGAACTCACCAAAAATGTTCATTTGATGCAAGCTCATAATCTCTGTCCAAGTGCTCACTGGGTTGGAAATGCACTCTCATGACTCAAAAGTAATAGTACACATCCAGGAATTTCATATGAGTGGTCATATTTTGTATATTTGCCCATATATTGCTAAGGTATGACATCCAACTCAATTTTTGAAGGCAGGTTAATTCCATTTCTAAACGACTCCCAGGACTCAAATTATTAGTTTCATGCTAAATTAAATTCAGTCTCAATCCAGTAGACATTATGTTATATCTATCGAGATACCAGATACATAACTGAATATGAAATACAGTGATGAATGTCAACTTTTGGTTATATACATTCCGCAATCTTTAACTGTCTCTCGTGCAGTTGTGCAGTTGCTACAACTGAAGGGTTTGTTTAAAAATTCCTCAAGAGAGGTCAGTCTTTTTTAGTAACTTCTATTAATGCAAGGACCTCTTGGACAAACAGTTGCAGTTTTAGTCGGATCTATTATAGATCAGGATCAGCAGCAGAGTATAAATGATACCAAAAAGATGAAAGGCTGATCGAAGGACGATATTCGATCAGCCTTGCATCTTCTTGATGTAGAACGTTTTTAACTGTTCCTGTCTTTTTTTATAATTGCGCTGATTAGTAACTTCAAGGGTTATTGGTTTTTCTGTTTCGAAGAAATATGGAAGAAATGTCGATCTTTCTAACGTAAAATTTGCAGCCTTCACTTTGGTACATATGCAGGAATAGATTGGCATATCATAAAAACATATGAAATATGTAATCTGCCAAATACAACTAAAAAACCTGTACATTATTTTCGTTAACCGACTGAAAAGAAATCTGGTGATGACCATTTGTATCGAAAAAGTTTTTTTAATATTATTTTTTAGAAATGTTTTACCATATATGAATGTTAAAAGTTTACTGGCGAAAGGATGTCAGTATGAACCAACTGACTGTTTAGATTAGGCATTAACCTTTATCGTTCTGGATCATAGAGATTCTTCTATATTTCTATCTCTATATGTCAAACCAGATTCTTATAAGATTGAAATCATGTACTATTGTGTGTTACTTGGAAAGTTCTATTGGAACTACTGACTTGTCCCATTGACTCCGCCTTAACACTTGTCCTGCTGAAGTTTCAAAATCAAAAATTTTCAAATTTTATGAAAATTGCAAACTCATTAATTTTAAGAAATGAATAACACCAAATACTCCTTCTCATCAAGACAAACAAAATGAGTCGTCATTTTATGGGTTTTCATCAATTGCTTCAAAAGTTAGGACCGTTTTAGTTTTACCAAAATCGTCTTCATACTCAGTGCTGATATATGTTGAGACTATGTTGGCTAAAAGGTGGACATAACATAACATAACATATCAACTTTTAGTTGATCAGTAAAAGGTGGACAGACAACCTAAAAGGTCTTGGAAAGTAGTATATATCCTGGGAGACTATGCCTTTCAAGACCGAGTGAAGTGATAGAACATCTCAACCACTTCAGTGTCCACACACAGAAAATATCACCACTAATATAAATGTTCTCGATGTATTCTATCATTCAATTCATGGTAGTCTTATTTTCAAAACTGTGTGAGAAGTAGTGGCTTCTCTACCCAAGAACAAAACACGTGTTTGCAAGTTACTAACTGAATGATAAATGCTATCAGTACTATTAATCTTCTGACTCACACCTGTATTTCAATACTAAGTTAGATCAGATATAACGCCTTGACACTTTGGCAGGCAAATGTACAAGTATACTTACATATGAACGTTTGCTGAGTGATGTGTGTCTTATTTTAATGTCCATGCAAATGTGAGCTATTGTGGAATATTCTTTCTTAAGTTATTGTTCATTCTTTTTTGAAATATCTTTGATATCATGTTTGCCAAAAGACCTAAATAATAAAGTTGCGGTTTTAAGGGCAAACCCTAGTAAAGGGTTATTGCCACCTATCGTTTCAAAGAATATTCTGTACATCAAACTGAACTGAAGAATCGCTAGGTCCACTGTGTGACAGAGTTACCGGTGATGCACTTGCTATCCCTTCGAACTCTATAAAACAGTATCGTGTGTTGGGTATCAAATTTGAATGCCTTCAACCGAAATAGTTTTAGTGCTACTAGAATCGAGTCATAGTTGGACTAATACGATCTGAAAACTTAGTATATACATTAATGTATACACCACAGTTAGATGCGCATGAATTTAGTTTTGTACCTAGACAATAGCCTCTAGCCGAGAAAACGCCATGACCTGCTTGTCACCATCGGTTTGGGATCGGCCAACCAACTTTATAAGTGTTTCATTGCATTTTGCGGGCTATGCGATTCAAACTGTTTCTTCAAAACTAATCCGAAGGAACAGAGATGCAAAAAAAGTTTAAATCTGAAAAACTGGCATATGTCTATACTAAAGGGCGTTGCCCCAACGAAGCAATTGAGACACATATATAGTTTGATAAACTGTGTGCAGAACGTGAATTATAAAGATTACGTTCGTCCGGCCGATATATGGTCTTCCATTTGTTGTAGTCTGATTCCCAAAGGGCTAAGGGTGAAACATAAGCTATTGACATTAATGGGAGACTCGCATCGACACGCGTCCATAGCCACCGATCGCGATATTGAATGTTGAATTAGTTTTAATGTTGCCATGAAGAATGCTTGGTTTTAGCCCAATAAATAACGGTTGTTATGCTGCCTGCATGCTCAAGGATTGCAAACAGGAATATCGTATTTTAGCGTTTCTTATCTTTATGGTTTTGTTCAGATCAAATCAATGCCTTCCAACTCTTTATACAAACGTATCAGTGACGGCTGTCACATACAGTCGTCGCGGCATGCATTTTTTGACTTCGCTTTATACTTCTGGTCTTTATTTAGTTATTTTCTTATGAGCAAGACAAACATATCCGATAACTCAGTTACATAACAATGTATATGTACACAGTTTCAAAGCACTTTTGATACTATCACTTTCAGTTGTGTTAAGGCTGTGTTCTCATCGTGGATCTCGAAACCTTTTCACAGTTCGAATTGTCAGATTCACTGACTTTTTTGTCAGAACTGACAAAACTACCGTCCTTAATATTATTACTTTACTTTTTACTTTTACTTGCTACATTAGGAATGTGACTGATTTGTAGAACTCTAAGACGTATGCACAGCAAGTTAATTAGGTTTGAATCCTCAACGTATGTATATAATAATAATATATACATATATGAGCCGCGTTGCTTTTAACCACAGCGAATCAAAACTGTGATATATTAAGCGTTCTGTTAGGTATAGAATATCGTTCATTATCACTGGTGCCAGTGTATAGAGGTTGAAAATGCGCTCCACTGAACTTGTATGTGCTGCTGGATGCTTTTTGTCAAAGAAGTTGATAAGAAGCTTTTCACTAAAACATTTTTTTGTTATAGAACTAAATTGGAAAAACTGCACGAGGAGCGTGAAACACGATGATCCGAGGGTTTTCCGTTCTATATATAATGAACATTTCTTACGCAACAGATCTTTATTTCTTTCTTGCTAGGTCTATAAAGCACTCTTTGATGAAGGACAAGAATTGGAAAGACAAAAATTGTGGCTATAAGTTTTTATAGGATTTCGTGAAAGATACAAATTATCTCAGTTCGCCTAACTCGTTTTATAACTGATGTAGTCAAAGAGCACTGTTGTAGACAGTATACAAATATTTCTTACTCTTAGTATTCACACGGACGTTATATAACCTCAGATAGCCAGGATGCATGGAACGGATTTGTAGTAGAGTTATCACAAGTCGTGTTCGTGTCTTCCATTTACAATGAAATATATATATGTTACAAAGCTGAGACGCAATGAATAAGTGAATGGTATAAAGTATTCACAATAATTGGCTCAAGTTATTTTTATTTGCTGTTATTTTAATACTCTCTCCATAACTAAAGAGAACAAACGGGTCACTCTCAGTACTAGAATGAAATCTTCATTCAAAGAATCACCGTATAAAATTAGGACGCGAAATCAAACCCCAACATACACACAAATTATTTATTGACGCTGTAAATAATAATGAAAAAGCCAGGTGGGAAGCTACGCCAATTGTTATTGAAGAAATGCAGTACAAAGTTTTGTATTTGTTTTGTCGAAAGCAAACATATCTTGCAGGCTGTAGATATATATATACATAGGTAATGAAGTGAAAACTGTATCTTTGACCAATGAATAACATAATGCCTGAGCACCTAGCAATCTAGAAATGTACCGCATTTGAATATAGCTTTAGTTAATCGACCCCTTTGATTTTGGTAAAACTGTTGTACATGCACTGTCGTGTTTTAATCATAAGAAAATGTTTGCACGAAATATATACTGGCCGTATCATATCAGGGACAAGTATTGCCTTCGTCAGCGCAACAAACAAAATATGATGGCTTGGAAAGCATACTCGATAACCGTAAAAGTCCCTGCATGGCTATATCATTCATCTCACCTAAATTTAATTATGAAGCTGATAATGCTGTTTTCGAAGAGGTCGCATGGTATATTCAATGTTCAAGTGTGTTTTATTGTATTGTATTCATTAGCTGGAACAGGAAATATTAACTCGAGCAGATAATACAATGTTGTTTCAAAGACGTCCTGACCAGATGTTTTCTGTTCCGATACAGCTACAGCTACAGATACACAGCTACGAAATGAACTTGTCGTAATGTTGTGAAGAACGATCTATTTGGAACTGTATTCTACAGAAAAAACAAACAACTGATCGCAGAAAGTTCTAGTTTCCGAATAGTTTCTACTGATATATATTTGTTTTGAAGACTTGGGGCATGAAATGTAAATATTATAGAATTCGAGAGAAAAGGCAATATATATGTAGACACAACTAGGCTTGGTTTACATCGAGTTTAGACAACATACAGTTTCAAAAACATAAGTATACTTAACAAAACAAACATCACACTCAAAAGGAGGAGGGTAAAAGGTTTGAGAAAGCTTGAAACACTGTTATTGTGAAGTCTCTATTTATTTGAATTCATGAATAATTTCTATTCTTGGTGTTATTCTCATAAAATCATTAGGCTTTGCCTTGGTATATTAGGATTCAAATTGAATATAATGATGAGTTATTGTGCCTTAATATAGTCCAATGAAGTATAAATCTTCTGTTTAAACCCTAATTTGTGGGGTGCTGTTAGCGTCAACCACAGAGGCACGAAATCTACAGCTGACAATGTATGTCCCTGATTTCTATTCTGAATTTGAACTTTTAATGTCCACTGAGGTGTAGCAAATGGACCTTATATATAGTAGCAACTAGCAAGACTTCACTGAACGACAGATCCACATGATATTTTGTGCACAGATCAAGCCATTAAATATCCATACACATTGCTTTAGTTGAAACAAATAGTCCTCATAATGAATGTGCTGAATATACAAAGCATGTCTATACATTTTTGGACTTGCATGTCAAAATCCTGTATCTCAATTAATTTTGAGCCAACCTTAAAACCTTTAAAATATACATCTTTATTTCATGTCCCCAGTCGCGCACAGCATGTGCCATTTATGATACCATTGTCGAGTAAAACCTGCACTAGTTCCTACGTTGAATTTGGCATTATACCTGATGGGTTATTAGTGAACTGAAGCATTGATGTGTTACGTTGTTTGCCGTGAGGGCTGAAGGTCGGAACTGAGAATAAAGCTTAACCACCTTCACACATCACTGAATTGGGAGTTGATCAACCCTTAATTTGACTTGCTCATTGACGTAGAAAGCCAAGTTTGTTTTAGAAACTAGCCTACCGGAGTTTGATGCCATCTGTTTCAAATGTACCTTCATTTCATCTAGTGTATTTGCACGCAGCAGCCGGTCCAACACAATGTTAATGTACAGCAACCTGCAGCAATCATTGTAATTTAAGAACTTATTGATACATTATAAACGAGTAAAACAAGCCCTTTATACTTATGAGATCATATGAGGAATTGAAGAAACCATGTTGTTAGTTTATTGTCTTACATCAGTGTAGCAAAGTAAGTCATCTACATGCCATATATTTAGGTGTTGCTAGTGTACATTCCAAACAAGTCTATAGTACATTTATCATGACACATGTATGATTTCAAGCCACATCTGTTGACAAAGTATGTTGAATTCTGCTCATTATCTCATATTAAACTTTTGATTTGGGGACAGCCCCCAATTATTGAAAATCAATTGGAGATCAGTTCGGCAATACATCATTTATGACGGTGGCGATGCCCGCTAGGCATTGCGGGAATTACAATATTAACATATGCATGCGCGCATTTCAGTTGTGTTGAGGTGTACAGACAGAATATCAGATTTTGAACTTATAACTCAACTTTAAGTTCTGTTGTTGAAGGCAAGAGGCCTCTACATATATGTATGAGTCATTCTGGAGCGGTAGTACATTTGAGACAATTTTACGAAACGTTGATTGACAAATATATATAGTTTAAGGTTATGTTCAGACGTTGCTAAGTATTTGGTCCTTTATTCGATATAATCCACATTTCTCTTTTAGTTATCCTATTTTCATGCTATCTGTTCTTATCAAAATCAGTATGCATGCAGTTTCTTCAAGAATATTTTTTGTCGAAATATTAAATAAACACAATGTACTAGTACAAACTATTATGTAAGCGTATGGTACAAAGATTAAGTTGCATTGATTATCATTCTAAAATCCAACAAATGATAAGACATTGAGTAGAACTATGGTTAACTGACACAGACAGACTATACATCAAAATATATTAATAAAACCGAAACACATCAACGTGTTTCGTCGTGATAAGATTATGACAATGTCTTTATATAGCTTTAATAAAACGGTTAGACTGCTTTCTTTGAAAAGATGTGATAGTTTTACGAATTTCTGTGACTTTTTTTTCCTGGAGCTGTTTACATTTGGTTCTATACAGATGACATACTACGTAAATTGTGGCTTCAGGACTTGGTTAAATGGAGTCCATTCAGCTAAAGAGTTGCATGCCAAGTATTAGTCTTAAGCGGTTATGTGTGTAATTAACTTTGATTCGGATTTTACTAACAGTTTTCAAGTCTTACGTCAGTTGCACGAAAAACATAACTTCAAAAGTGAATCGTGTGTTATGTATAGGTTATTAACTTCTTAACTAGTTCAGAAGTTGTGTTATGCATACTTCTTAACTAGTTCAGAAGTTAGGCTACTTGGAAGATTCAACTCACCAGTTGTACGAAATTAGTACATTTCTACATTTCTATTCAATAGATGTAACATGAATGGTTACTTACATGTTTTTGCAACTGGTTCAAAAGTTAGGCGTGGTGCGAATTTTCAACTTTTCACTTGTAAGAAGTGAGTAACACCAAACACTTCTACTCTTCAAGGGATGTAAAATGAATTGTCATGCTATGGGTTCAAAACTTAGGCTTGGTGGGAATTTTCAACTTTTCACTTGTAAGAAATGAGTAACACCAAACACTTGTACTCTTCAAGAGATGTAAAATGAATGGTCATTTTATGGGTCCGGCGAAATTTATTACCATCCAGACTACAGAGATGTGAGTCTGCGCTTATTTTTCAGCTATGGAATCTGACAGAATGCCCACATATATACATACAAGGGTATATAATTCAGGTCGAAGAGGAGAACGTTTTGCCTAGAGATTGCTAATAATTTAAACCATACCCAGAAATTTGTAAAATTTGAGTTCAAAGACAGCTTTCATTGTATTCTAAGCCGATACTTCATCGTGAGTTTGAAAAAATTCGAGTTGCTCCGCACATTAGACAGTGTTTCGGAGTAGCATTAGTTAAACCGTAATTTTGTTTACAAACTAATGTCTCATAAAATGAAAAGATTCTTTTGCACCCCCTTCCATACTACCAGTTATATGTATCGTCCTCCAGCATATAAAGCAAAATATTTTGTACGTCTTTAAATTACCCTTCGCCCCTAATAACACGTACCTAGCCTAGCCCATCCCATTCCATCCCATCCTATCATACATATACAAACATATCTTTATTTAAGCTCCCATTGACTGGCCTTTTCAGCTACAATGTATACCTATCTAATCTATCTAATGCAAAGTACAAATTGAAAGGCTATAAATTACAACTTTGAGCTAAGAAAAATAAACCTCCTATCATATTACATCCCTTCTAATCCCATCCCATTCGATCCTATCCCTTCCCATTCCATCGTATACCATCGTATCCCATCGTATCCCATCCCATCCCATCTTATCCAATTCTAGCTCATCCCATCCCATCCTATCCTATCCTAGTCTATAATACGTAAAGTATTGCAGTGGACTACAAATTGAGGAGTTGCATTTGGTATTTTTAAGGATTCTTTATGGTGTTTGATAGCCCCTTCATGTTATACGTCATGCCATGCCAATCTTGCCGTATCTTTCCTTGCATTGTCTTTCATTTGATTTACTTCCTTTCCACGCTTTGCTTTGCCTTGTGTTGTTCTGTATCCTATCCTATCCTATTGTATTGCTATGTACCTTTCTTTGCCTTTCATTTGTCTTGCTTTCGTTTCCTTGCCGTATCTTTCCTTTCTTTCCCTTTCCTTGCATACATTGCCTGCCTTGCCATGTCCTCCCATGCATTATCTTGACCTGCTTTGTCTTGCATTGCATTGCATTGCATTGCCAACTGTAGCCTGACTTCAGACGCTAATTTTCCTTTGCAGCGAGAGAGATCCTTTCTCGCTACAAAGGAAAATTAGCGTCTGAGGTCAGGCTCTGCCAACTGTTTTGCTTTGTCAAACTTGTATTGCTTACACGTTTTCCTCCTATTCTGTTGCAGATCTCAAGATGGCTAGATCTGGTAAGGACTGCTTGCCCAAATATAGAGTTACCTCCTATCTCTTTATATATTTCCTGTACTGGCCTCTTTCCGTTTGCTCAATTGGCAAGGTTATAAAATGGTCCGTCGAAAAATAGTTCATGCATTGTCCGTTGTTCTCAGTCTTCCAATTTGCTACATGGTCAAGATGGCTATCCTACAGTTGCTGTGACATATATAGCTATTTTTTAAATGGCGAAGTAATGCCTATTCGGTCCAACTTTCCACATACTCACTTATCTAAGGATGAAATGATTTATGATATCTATCATAAATCTCACAGTGTAGCATAGTTGCCATTTCCCCCGTCAAGAGGTTTTGGAAGTTCGACACTTGTAAACTTGTATACAAACCAAGTGCAAGATGATCTGTACTCAACACAGATCTCTTCCGAAAGAAAACGCTCTCGGAAATCAAAACGATAATCAAAACAATTCCCTTCGGGATTTCACTTCTGCTGGTTGTGCAACAGGCCGGATAACGCCGACTCAGTTCGTGATTTAAATGTCTAGAAAGGTTAAAACCCAAGAACTGGTTTATCCAATATAGATAAAAAAGTACACATATATTGCGCTTTTTCCATATGAATATGCTCAAAGGCGCATTACAATGATCAGATAGTGATTGTTATGTTGATACCGGCTGTGTGTGCTCACACTTTAACCACGGTTCAGTCTTGGCATGGAATTGTGTTATACACACACTTGTTTTCGTTATCAAATTGTGTCTAAATAAATAAACGTTTTGTGTATAGGGGATAGCAGAAATAAACTGTGTTCTCACAGTACCTTGCAATACAGTACATGCTGAAAATTAACAATAAGAGGATTAATAACACTCGAAGTTACAACATTAACATTAATATATCCGGAATGTAAGCTAACTATTCAGAATTGGAATCGAAACTGACTTTGAGCGTGGTTGGCGCAGTCGGTAAGATCTCTGACTCCCAACCAGAATGTCCCAGGTTCAATCCCCGGCCTTCCCGAGGGTTGAATTTGTGCGACCTTCTTTCGCCACACCGTCCGTGGACAGGG
>JANVCJ010145366.1:0-15311 GCA_026413505.1 Epizoanthus ramosus
TAATGGTAATGGTAATGGTAATGGTAATGGTAATGGTAATGGTAATGGTAATGGTAATGGTAATGGTAATGGTAATAGTAGTAGTGGTAGTGGCAGCAGTATTAGTAATAGTAGTAGTCGTCATCGTCGGGTGGTAGTGGTCGTGTTAGTAGTAGTAGTTATAATAGCAATAGCAGCAGCAGTAATAGTAGTAGTAGCAGTAGTAGTAGTAGTAGTGGTAGTAGTAGTAGTGGTAGTAGTAGTAGTGGTAGTAGTAGTAGTAGTAGTAGTAGTAGTAGTAGTAGTGGTGGTGTTAGTAATGGTGGTGGCATTGGTAATGAAGATGGTGTTAGTGGTAGTGGTGGTTGTGGAGGTATTGGTGGTAATGGTGGTACTAGTAGTGGTGCAATGGTGATATATAGTGGAAGTGGTAATGCAAGAGCAGGGTACTGTAATTAGACCATCTATATGGATAAAGGCATTCTAATAAGTAACAACGAACACGACTAAGCAAGATTGAAGAAAAGGATGTGAAGTTGTATACTAATAACAGTTATGCAGAACCCATTCTTCCTGTTGTTTCATACTGCCATTGATTACACGCCGGCTCCGATCCAGCAACTCGTGAGAAGAACATTTTAAAAAGATCTTTATAAACTTCTCTTCCCCCCATCCTCTCTCATCTTCTCATATCAGATGGACTACCCACAGATCTACAACTACGAGCGTGCACAGACACGCACAGTGTTTATAAATAAAATAATAATTTAATTTATATCTAGCGCATATTTCGTTCAAATATGTTCATATGCGCTTTTACAATAAAATTCCAATAAATACATTCCACAAATAAATAAACGAACTAGTAATAATAATAATAGCAATAGCAATAGCAATAATAACAATTTCTGATTTAAAGAGAATGACAGATTTAGTTGACACTTATTTCCCATCCGATCCTCTAAAAGACTAATCAAGGAGATCTACAATGCGTTTAAATTTGCGTACGAAACATCTCACATGGAAACTTGGCAATTGTCACTTCGTAAGGACAATATATTTATTCTCACAGTGCTCTTCGGCCAGGTGCATGAGCTCAAAAGGAAACCTTTCAAGTACTGTGGATTAAACTTGCGCGGCGATTACCAATACTTCAAGTTTCCTACTACAACAGCATTCATAGCGTCCACTCTAATAATGCACTTGCGCTTCTTCTATCTTTGATATTTGTCTGCAAATGTCGGTGTTTCATTTTGCAGTGTTGTTATATTAAGCTTACTAACTAACTGATAACGACCACTGCCAATGAGTTGACAAAATGCTGGCTTTAATATGCCTTAATTTACCTCCTGTTCCCCAGTCACTCAATATAGTTTTACCATCCGTCCTCGCAAAATTATCGGTATAGATTTAATTATTCTATGTGGATAAATTTCCGTACTTACTTATACATACTGCGAAATGAAGATATCAGCCGACTTTCTAAACGGCGCTTGGAGTAAGTAAACCGGGAAAATGGCACGAAAAGCGTAAACGAGTATACAATAATTGTCAAACGACCTATGTTTCTCCATAGCTAAGGCCTGTCCTTTCTGTTTTGACAGAATTGTGTAATCTGGAAATACCAGAAATATCTTTTACAGTTTCTGGAACTAATTATGTTATTTCGTTGTCTTTACTATGCCTGTGGTGAAAATATTCATAAATACATAATATCCCAGTCAAATGTAAGATAACAGCTTTTTATTGCTGAACCTAATTAGGCATTTGATGTGCTGGTGGCTGGTGAGGTTTTCGACATTACTATATTATCAAGTCGTCTTTGGCGTTAAACTGAGCTCGATATTATAAGGTCTATTTCATGTCACGTCAACTGAGGTAACTTGTTCAGTAAATGTTTCATAATATATAGGAATGGCAAACTTCGGAAGCAGCCATTTGATATAGTGGAGACGGAGGGGAAAAGGTTTGAAACAAATTTTCCAAATCAAAATCGACCCAACCGAGCACTTTCTCTGTAATGGATAAAACAGAGAAATAGGAAAAATATTAACAGAACTATTTATTGAACTGAATATCTTTGCAAGAAATCATGTTTCCACTGCCACTCCAAAATATTAAACTATCGACCCTTTATCACTATATTTGTGTTATGTTCACCATAAATATATTATAATGATGTTATGGTACGAGTAGGGTGCATGCATGTAACCGCAAGTCTGAGAAAATGGTTTTAACAACTGCTTCACTTGCTAGCATAGTTATGTGTGATATAAAGTGTTTCTGTATCGCCACATTGGCTGAGCATGCCTACAGACCCGTTTATCCTTCATCCCAAACAGGAATTACCCACTTTATAGTCGGCTAACTTTGGACCTTGGTGTATTTCAGCATTTAATTGCAAACCTAACACTAATTATCTCTCTCGAGAACAGCGGGTTAAATGTCTCAAAACTGTCACTGATACTGACTACATATAATATATTTCAAAGTCAAGATATAAACAAAAAGCTCATTAAACGCAAGTTATTTTTACATTTCTGAAGGATTTGTATCCTTTTCGTTTTTGTGGTACTCGGTCATCTAAAAAGATGAAAAGGCACGTGCACACTCAGAGTTGTGCATATGTTATTGTCGAAGTTTCTACTATCTCGTTTTCCGTAGCAAAACCTCATCCATTAACGGCCAAGAGCCCCGTGGCAGTTCACCTTGTTATCAACGTCTTGCGTGTTTGCCCGTTGGCATTTTGTGCTTCGGCAAGACAAGAAAATGAAACAATAGCCACAAGGAAAGTCTGTGAGTATTTAACGATAGCTGAAATCGGCAATTTTGACACTAACAAGGATAATCTATATTTCGAATGCGCACTTTCACATTGGCAAAGATAAACTGTTTGTTATCTTGTACATAAACTATCTTGTCCAATACTAGTACATAAATACAGTATTCATTGGCAAAGATAAACTAGTACATAAATAACGGCAGTTGTAATTGGCGAATAGCGCGGTGAAAACGCCCCAAGACTGATCAGTTAACAAACTGCTTCATCACATAATGCACTTTAATAGTTCCCCAAATATATTTAAGCAGATTGTATATAAACCACCTTGGGGAACTGACGATGATGGATATCTCAGACATAGAATTCAGCCATTCTAATCTGATATGACAAGTTGAGTTGATACTAAGAACGTCGCCGCCTGTGTAATATTCGAATCAATGACGTGTGATGAGCTTATCATAAACTTTACACTTTTCTTTTCTTTTCTTATAAGACAACAACTTTATTTTTACCCAATGAGTGTAATGATATCTATTTAAAAGAGAAATGTAATACTGTTTTGTGTTCAATACCATGGATTTTGTGATTTTTTTGTAACTTTTCTTGCTACATAGACTAGTGTAGACGTACTTGCAGTAGTTATCATGCTGTGTGTCCCAACCAATACTATCAAAATTTAGTACTTAGCATGTTTTTCAGGGGGGGCATCATTTTTATTTTGTCGGGGTTGGGGGAGTGGACAGTAAAATAATTTCGCATTTGCACGAGCCAAAAAGACACGGCACAGAGTTAAAGAAATGAGAGAAAAGGAGAGGAAAGGCGGGAAAAGGAGAGGGAAAGGGAAGGGAAAACAGCTGGAAAAGCAGAGGAAAAAGCTGGAAGAAATCGCAGCCAAAAATTGTATACGCATGCAGAAAGCATTTGCAGTAATAATATTCTACTAGTCTGCTCGCTCAATTCAGTATACTTTTCGTTAAAAAATGGTCTGTCCCTGTAATAATAAGAATGTTATAGTATCGGTTATTGAGGTGTGGAAGCCGGCGGGGCGTTTCTAACCGATGGGGAGGGTAACAGGTTTTACGTAAAAGAGGAGTGGAAATCTACTAAGACGGCTGAAGTCTTTTTCACAGTAAAATACTTGAAGTACGTGGTTGATCATAGTGGATTTGAAGTAAATCGTGAAGAATGTCTAAAGCCGTTATTCTGCCATTTCTTGCGTGATGTGAACTCAACGTTCGTGAATAGGGTTACGTCAAGAAATATCAGTAATCCAACAAGAGCTTTATTTTAGCTTGCACATGTATATTTTTGTTTCATGTGCTGAGAAGTTATGACGTCTCACTGGGTTTTGAAAGGCACTGTCAGAAGTCAAAGGGGTCGTAGTATCCATCAAGAGCTTTATTTGAGCTTACACTTGTAGTTTGTTTCATGTGCTGAGACGTTATGACATCTCACTCGGTTTTGAAAGGCACTGTCAGCAGTCAAAGGGGTCGTATAGTATCCATCAAGAGCTTTATTTGAGCTTACACTTGTAGTTTGTTTCATGTACTGAGACAACGTTATGACGTCTCACTCCGTTTGAAACAGTTTGAAAAGCACTCCCAGGCCAAGTCTCAAAGGATTATTGGCACTCATTAAGGTTTTTCTTTTGAGTCGTAAACTGTGGTTTGTCCGCATGTATCAAGAAATTATGACGTATGTTACTCAGATTTGAAAAACAGTCGCAGGGTTGAAAGGGGCGATATACTCATCATGGCTATTATTGCCATGGCGGTAAAAACTCCTGGACTGCTGTTTCCTGTAATGTGAGTTTCCTTTCTATTGTTGTTGTACAAACATTTTGAAAAATCTTGTCGAATTGTTATAAAGGAAACTCAAAGATATTTATGAGAATGTTAAGAAAAGGACAAAGAAAAGGAGCAAAAGTGTTTTCGACCCTGTCGCTAAGGCTTTCATCTGTGTGATCGCACTTTGTTTTATGTTTATGTATTCAGTTGAGATGTTTTGAAATCTCATTCAGTTTTAAATGTTCTCTCAGGGCTCAATGACTTTATAATACTCATCGCAGAAGACCTTTCATTTAAATAGTCACATTTTGTATTTTCTTTGTGACTTGAGAAGTTCTAGTATCTCGCTCAATTTCTAAATCATTTTCAGGGCTACAAAGGGTTAATATATAGTACTCTTTGGGAGGTTTCCTTTTAATGCCGAGACTTTTTTTTATCACTTGTTGAACATTTATGACATATCAGTCGAGCTCGAAGACACTGTCAGGACTCGTCAAAAGGTTATTATTATAAAAGCCGTACTCATTAAAGAGTTATCGTTTGAGTGTTCTCGCTCTGCCCGTGTGTTCAGATTCAGAAGTTATAACATTTCACACATCAAGAGCTTTCGTTTGAATGTACGACATTTCAGTCAGTTCGAAAGCCGCTCTGACAACTCAAAAACTTTACTTTAATTCACATTTTGTATCCAATATTATTATTTATTCCTGCCTTTCTCCTGGTTTTATGTGTTTACTATTGTTTCTATTTCATAAATAACTATTCATTCTAGCCACTGTTTTTGACTAAATTCCCTTAATAAATTCAAGATACAACGTGATAATTCGATTTGAAAATTAAGAGTACCTGAATGACTACAAATAAAACGGAGTATAAATCCTCAGAGTCGAGATTATTCACATTTGATACTCCATCCACCGTTTGTTATTCCAACACGAGTGAAGGCAAAGTAAGCCACCTGAGACAACAAGCGTGTTTGCCGTTATAGCCGGCAGTCATTTCATATTTTCAACTTATTAATTCCACAAAATCACGTACTGTCACATTAGAGTTCTAAAAACTCCATGTTGCCACATCTAAACCAGCTCATTCAAATCCTGCATGACATACAATGACACTAAAATATAATTTCTATTGAGGTCGACTATAGGAGCCCCGGTCTTATCAGCCATGCCGGTCGGAATCAATGGGAATTTTATTTATCTCAGCTGATCGAGAGAGAATAAAACACGTTTATATCCCCAAGACTGATGGTTCGTTTCTATATAACAACCGCTGAAAGAGGCAGTAACATTGTTATAAAAGTATACAGTACCTGACAATGTAGTTGAACAATACGAAAAAATCTCAAACACGTTAATTTCCTTTTGATGGCATGAACACCCCCATGTACTTAATGTTTTTGCCCGGCAAAATCGATAAAGGAAGCCTACAGTGATTTCTTGTTATAAACTTTTTCTTTGGTAAAGAATACAAGACTGTGTTTGTGTCGCTGTTTGTGTCACTTTCAAATAATTTTAAGAAGAAGAAAATTTATTAGGAAGAACTGCGGAAAGTGAATTATGAGAAAGTATAAATAAAGTCATTATTATTATTTATTATTATTATTATTAAAATATTATTATAAAAAATGTATACGAAATGTTGGAGTTTCCTTTACTGCTACCTTTCTAAATCCTACACTTAATTGTTCCTTTTTATTAATCGCTTATCAAATCTTAGATAACTGTATTATATTAACTTTAGTGCCATCGCTGCAGCTGATGATAATATTTATTAATTTACAATATAAATCATGTTGTTGCAAAACTTTATTCTAATTAAACTTTGAATTCGAAATTCCAACTTTAAAAGTATGAAATAACAGTTGTCATTTGCCGAATTTACTTTCAACTGAATGAAACACGAATGTGTCCACTTTTACGCAGAGATATCCTTTCAAACTTGACACGGCTGTAAATTCTTCTTTCTTTCTGATCTCACGTTGCAAACAATCGAACCAAAGTAAATGTAAATTCAGCTGGTGCATCAGTGTAAGCATAGATGGATTCTTAAAAGCTTTTGAGAATTTGATATGCTTTTAAAAGCATTCCTTCAATTTGAATGGCCTGTATTTGTACAGCGAGACTTTGATAGAAATCTTCCAGGTAGAGATATCGTTTTTCTTTAACGCTCTGTTCTAACTATGGCTCTAAGTAGTTTCCATTCGCGTTTTCAAGTAATTTGTTGAACTGCTAAGTATGATAAATAGTTTTCAGAACTTGTAACTCAGTCACTGAATCAGTGAATGGTTTACTCAGTCTCTCTAATTGGCTGTCACCAACATGAATTCAAAACGTTTATCTTAGAATGAACTGCAAATACCAAGCAATTTAATTGAAAAATATTGACAGACCTTTTAGAATAGAATCATGTTTTACTCACATTGAAATTTGAAGGTGTCCTTCTGAATCAAAATATTTGAACAAGCGACTGACAATTAATCTTTCAATTTAATGTAAAATTTATCGGTTTAACCAGAACGTCAATTAAATTATTTTAATAATCAGACAAAGTTTTTTTAAAGATAATTATTTTAAAATTGTAAAATAAACACACCAAACATATTTTCATGTTTGGGGCAGCTATTTTTTGTCACTGGGTACTTGAAGCTTGTTACTTATACTTTGGAACTGGATTCATGATCCAGATTTAACGGATTTTTCTTGATGAAAGAAAAAAAAACTCCATTTGTTACAACGCATCTTAAAAGTCTGTCTTTGAATTTTTCCGGTGAAACACACGGATAAGAATCCGGATTTGTATCAACCCTTGAATAAATTCTCAGTATGGATTCGAAGGATTTCAACTCCGTTTTTGGATTTTCCCATACAAAAATCTCACTTACGATTCAGAGTTCTGATTCGCATTCAGTTTTGCAAAGAAACATTCCCTCATATTAATACCAGATCCATTGTATATCTAGCCACGTGCAGGTTCTGTGCTGAACAGTATGTCGGAAGTACTACACAGACCCTTAGGGGTAGAATAACTGGGCATAGAAACAACCTAGAATCGGACCTCAAAGCTCATGCAAGAACTGAGCACGAACAAGAATTTTGCACTAGTTTTGTATTTAATGTTCAATTTGCCAGTTTCGAGACGGAAACAATATGGGTGCACCGCCTTAAAACTACTGAGCCTTTGGGACTCAATAGGGTAGATCCCAGGGCACTGAGCACTGGGATCATAATATTGTAGCTGTTGATAGCATTGTCCTCTGTCGCTTTATTGTATCTTGTTCATGCCACTGACGAGGACGGTTTATAGCCGGAGGGGGGCTCCCATAGTGGCCATGACGGGGATAATCGTCTGATTTTTTCAAAGAAACCCCTAAAAGGTACTAGTATGGGTGTGACTCGAGCTCATTAACCTTCTAAAAGGTACCATAGAAATACACAATAGATATATAATAATGATATATCAGTGAATATTTTATGAGGACACAGATGTTGATGTCGAGTTTCTTTCCACTTTGACACGTTTCTGAACATATTACACTCTTAAAATATACCTTTTTTAATTCAAACGCTCATTTGTATCTCTAACACCCTAAGCGGTACCACATCCTACAATTTTAACCCTTAAACGGTACGACGATCATCCCGTCATGTCCACTAGGGCCACCCCCCCCCCCCTCCCCCCGGGGGGCGGTTTAGTCGAAAGCTCTTTGGCCATGAGAAATACACAGTTTAGTGTCTGTCTATTTGTATATCCCTACGTAGCCTCCTCCGCAGGCAACTCAAGAAAGCGAGCGGCCGAAGGCAACTCAAGCCTCACTTTCCCCTTTCGTCCCCATTCCCCTTCCTCGCATTTCACCATCAATTGCCCCCAATTTCCCTCATTTGCTATCGTTTGCCCTCATATGCGGAGGAGGCTAATTAATCCCTACGGTGGTCCATGAGGTTCAGCACTATCATAATTAAATGACACACACATAAAAAAATGATACAACACAAACAATAAATATTGAAAGCGTCATATGCAAACAAAAATGTATGACAATACCAGGGGCGGGGGCGTTTATTAAAGATGGGGCGTTTAATAGAGAGGTGCGTTTAACACAAAATTCTGTTCAAAGGGGGGGGGCGTTTATTAGATAGGAAGCGTTTATTGGAAGCTGGGCGTTTATTAGATAACTTACTGTATATTATATGTCAGTAATTGATTTAATGGCTAGAAAGTTAGAGGAAGCATTCAATTTCCCCTTTGTGACGTCATAATGACGTCATTAGATTGTCAATTGTCAATTAAACCATACAAGCTGATTTGTCTTGTGACCAACTAGACTCGTGCCAAAATTGAGTTAATTGATAAGAAGTTACAGACCGCGTGAACTCTAATTTGTGCTGTACTTGCGCTCGTGTACGTAGTATCAAGCGCAAGTCTTCACTTCATTTTTACCCGTTTTGTTTTGCCTGATGTGGCTTTACTCCACGCACTCCCTCCCCTTCCCCTCGTCTCCTCATATCCACCCCTCTCCCTCTCATTCTCCATCCTTTCCCCCTTTGTGCTTCCGACACTGCTGTGGACGAATAGATTTAGGGACGGACCATTATTTTTTTGGTGGTGGGGGGTATGAGAAATTTCGAAAATAATAGTTTGCAGAGGTTGAAAAATCAAAATAAATTGTTTGCAAGGGTCTTTAGTACAAAAAATAATGTGAGCTGAAGAAAAACGTGTTTACATGGTTGTGTTTATATATAACAATAGTTTGCACATGGGAATTTCTCATACCGCCTCCAAAAAATCATTTTCCGTCCCTTATACAAGTAAGCACCAACATTTGCTCAGTTACGATTGCACTCCTATTAACCAAGTGCGAGGTCCGTACCGTAAGTGAGGAAAAAACGAGGGTCCGTAACTTACGGTACGGAACGAGCAAATTCGACTAATAAGATGTTTATTATATGGCCCCGATACATGTTTTTCCAACCGGAAGTGAGAAGAATCACATGTCATAAAAATTGATGTTTTGAATTTCCCGCTAGGCAAAAAACAAAAACTCCACATCTTCATCGTTCTTTTAAATTTGGTTCAGTTTTTGCTAATATTTCAGGGAAAAATGAGAAATTAGGTAAAATTCTCTATTGTTTTTCTGATCTGCAATTTGTAGTCCTCGTTATTTTACCGGCTATTATACTGCATAATTACAACTGGAATAACACAGTAGACCATTAGAAGAGCTAATAGAAAACTCTTTTTCGCCTCATTTTTATTCAAAAATTTTCTCGTGATCCTAGAAACAAATGTGACATTGTTTTAAATTTCATTTGGAGCCAAGTACTGACACAAAATGAACCGTTATTATCTGTGACGTACCTTAAATGCTTGAAAGTATTTCCTCATTTCTTCATCGCTGTAGTTCTCCAAGGGGTACCCAGCATGCTTTGATAAAGTGGCTTGCACTCGAATTACATTACCATCTTCCACAGTCAGTGTTGGACTGATATCTTCTGTATCCCACTCATAACGTGGGAGTTCGGACGGGTCGCAAGGTTCCTCTACGGTTAGCCTGCGTCGGCCCTTGCGGGTATGAGTCCTTGTTAGTAGTTCGAAGGACTCGGGGTCCTTGTGGCGCAATTCCTCAGCAACTCTGAATGCGTCCACGAAGAAAGTGGATGTGTCTTGTTCTGGTGCAGAATATTCCACGCCGAGAAAAGTTGTCAACTTGACAGGAGATCTACCGCAAAACAAAATTGTTAAGACAAAGATTAAAGCAAATGTTTAACTATAAATACATTATTAAGCAAATGAACTACAATCCTCGCCAAAAGTCTTTGGGACAGTTATGATGTTTCACGGGCTTTTGCTTTCCCCTTTTACAATGTTGGACCGTAGTTCGCTCCACTTCACCAATGGAAAAATGAACAACCCTATATTGCAGAGGGGGAACGGGGGTCTGCAGTCTTAGGTGTCCCAAGGATTTTGTCTGGGATTGTAGGTAGGTTTTAAAATCGTTATGGCGCATGGGTGGGGGCTAAACTATAGCGATTTCAAACAATTGTGTATAGGTAATCACATGGTTCTGTCTGAGGCTAACAAAAATTCCTCGAGCGTGAGCGGATTCAATTTGTGATCAGAAACGTACATGTAAGAGTGCTAATTTATTCCAAAATTACACGAGGAATCATGTGATTGCATTTAATCATACAGAAGGAACCTCTCATCCAATCACAATTGAAAGCGATGTAAGGCAGCCATTCATTGTGTTAATGACTGGTTACGCTTACACGTCGTAACAGTTTATTTTGCTTTCACTCTGAATTTGCTCGAGTTCAAAACACAAACCGTGTTCTTTGTCAGATTATGTTGGTTTAGAATATAAATAATCTCCTTCCTATTATATTTTGAGAAACACGAAGGCATAAGTGGGGAGATATCTGAATGATCTCCCCCTTACAAATTTCAAAACGATTAAGAATTAAACCATGTCACTTCACATGCAATTAGTACACAACCTACGAGTTGGTTTCCGCTACAACAATAGCCAATTAATGAAATAACGTTTCTATGGGATATATGGAAACAGGTGATGCGAACTAAAATCCGCCATTTTGGCAGCCATCTTCGATTTTTAATTTTTTCAGTTTTTGCTAATTTCGAAAAAAAATATTCATGGAAATAGTTATAAAACAACATTTTTACCCGCTAAAACTATGAAATAACCAAATTTTAGAGCCATTTCTCGAGATTTTTCGAAATTCTGAAAGCAAAATCTAATTTGCAGAATTTTTCTGATGACGTCGTTATTACTGACATTATCTAATTGGTGTCAAAACACTCGCCCAAATAACTGGCTACACGATTTTTCCAATGGACACATTTAGGGTTAAGAAATACTTAAAGCCCTTAAATTGTATATGACCTATTTTCAGTTCTGCTTGATTTTGTATGTTTTCGACCTAGCTCCTGAATCTATGGCAGAAAGACTTATTTAATTGCACCTAATATTTGGGAATAAATTGTAGGCGTGAACAGATTTGAATTTTTGTAATTTAACTCGAGTGGCGAAGCCACGAGAGGAAATTGTAAAATGCCAGATGTTTTCACGAGTACAATTAATTCCAAATTGTTTCGAGAACATTGGGGCGATTTCCTATTAATAATACGGGTAGCATTAACTGCATCTTTTCTGCAAGTTTATAGGCTAAGTGAAAGAAAACTATGAAGTTGTTTGAAATCATCAATGCGATACAAAAAAATGAGTATTTACAGTTTTGAAGTAACTGAAGCAAGGAATGTATTCATCAGTTTATTCAATCACTTGAATTGTGATCCTCTCCCTGTGCAAATTTTGGCAACGGTCCCATCACTGACCTTCGGTCATGTTTTCCAGAGCGGCGGCACTGCATGAAAGGCACAACACACCAGCGACCCAAAATGAAATTTCGACCGGTCACCCCGTAAATTGTCATCTCTGATTGAATAAATGACATTTCTTGATTATAAAAGTTTAACGTAAAGGAAGTGTTGTCCTTCAAGCTGTTCTTGAATCACCTCGGATCTTTAAGACAGCCATACCGGCACGGCAAATACACTCAATGTCTCACTGTTGTTGTTGCTCTAAATCTGTCTTGCGTTTCCGCCATTCCGATAAATATTAATTGTTTGCAAATATATATCGCTGGACAATGCAGTTGCTGGCGATGTAATGACAACAGTTGCCAACAACTTTCCAGTTTAGTCGTAAGAACTTAAATCTGACAGCATTCCAACACATGAAATCCCCAAAAATTAACGTTTTTTCTTTCATAACGAATAGTCGTCCGTTGCACTGTGGACTATACTAGTGTCTTGACATCTTTCCACTTGAATGAAGTACTAGTTTTGTCATCAGTCTATGCTTCATGTTCTGTTGCATCTATAGGTTATCCCATAGTGTACACGTTGGAGTAGAATTCCGAGTGGAAATGATAGAAACTGACTAACTGTGAACAAATCATCACCTCGCCGTGAGTGGGTTAATTTGAAATTAAATGAAATTAAAATTTAATTGACTCGGTTGCCGAGCAAGAGTGAGGAATTTGTCGAGATTCCTTGTTTCACGTCACAGAGCATGAATTAGTCACCATTCTTCCCCGTGCGCTCCGTTGCTCGATCGATTTGAAAGGGTGTGGCCATTGTAAGAACTTTCGGAAGCTTAATATAGGCACGGACATTAGGTCGAATTAAAAAAATCTTTCTCCTAATCGATTCAGGAGGTCAAAAATATACAAAATTAAAGAGAGCAGAAGCCAATTGTTTGCAATCAGTTATTTCCAGGTGGCATGTTAATTGCTCATCCAATCAAACTGACGAGAAAATTGTTAATACAGCACGGTAAAGTGAACTAGTGTAAATATCATAAGCACTTGTTTTACCTGTAAACCGATGTATCTGTGTGCGCTGCCAGATGGGCCAGTCCGTACGTCACCGTGTCAGTTTCCATATATATCGTGTCGCCGTTTTTTATAGTGAAAACACTGGTAGGATGATATCTCTGCTTGATCGGACCGATAAGATGAACGAAATCCAATAAACCCTGCTCGGATTTAGGTGCGCCTTGGACATAAATCAATCCCCACCGTTTAAGGTCGCGCATCCATTCTTCCCTTTTATCCTCCTTTTGGCCGTATTCATAGACGGGAATATCGGAGTTCGCGTCCCAGTGTATCGGCTCAACCCTATTTGAGAACTTGGGTAAGGCTGGCACATCTTGAGCTCTCAGCCAAGGAATGTTGAACTCACTACTGTGGTCCGACCAATGCACCTTTAAATGGTCGTTCACTTCACATTTCTCCACAGCCTGTATTGGTGCTTCCTGAGTAATGAAGTCCAAATGGTTGGGTCGGTAGACAAGAGACGTGGGTTCAAAAAATCGCGAATCACGTATGGAGTTCCGTAACCAAAGGCTGCTGAATTGACTTGAAATCCCGTCGCACCACGTGACCCTCAGTGATGTAGGACATGACGCAAGCGATTGGATTCGGGAAGCAGCTCTCAACATTTTGGGGTGATGTTGTCTTAGCTGTACTTTCTGAAATGGTATAAGCAGCAAATTACTTACTAGTTAAATTGATTGTTATATTTCATTTGGGGGGGGGGGGTAGTTCCATAAGCGTAAGGAATAGTTTATAGGAGAGGACCCAGTGGCATGCCCTCCCCGGAAATTTGCGTTTTCTGAAATGTTGCCCATACTTTCCTCCTAGCAGAACATGCTTTCTTATGCTCGATCTCTCCTTGACTCACGGTTGTTTGGTACGGCACTGTTAACTGCATTGGAAAAAGCTACTCTTCAACGACGCTGCTATTTGCAAAGCTGAGGGGTGAGAGTAACGACGTTCGGTGTGTGAGCACGAAAATGAACGAGGCGTAGGAAGAAAAATCGTCAGGCAGTAGGAGGGGGGGGGGGGACACGAGGACACAACAAAACTCCCTCTCTTGGCAAGGTATGTCTGAAACTTGGCCGTTTTACAGATGGAAACATTTGATGGCCAATGAAAAGGAAAATTCTGCAAACAGAAGGGTTTAAAAGTGTATAAATTTAACCGAAGATTTCGGTTAAGGCCATCTCCAGGGATCTACATTATCCATAAGTCGGCAAGTATTTTCGGAAAGGAACTGTTTGAAATATTTACATTCTTAATTAAGGAGCTCGTTATAGACGAAGACACTTATGCTTTCACTGAATGGTTGTACTTCCTTTGGTTACCAAATATTCAACATTTCTGTAATTGGATCTCCATTCAACAGGTGATCTTCATTAGTTTCCATGAAACACTGAAAGACAATCGTTAATTTGCATATATTAATCATTACCTTGCTTGAATTAGTGTTCACCGCCAGTTTCCAACTTCCCAAATGATGTTTTAAACGTCCTCATCAGACATGTTGGGGACACGAGTTCATTCGGTGGAAAAGCATATAAACACAATTCTGGCCTGAATACGTTACAACGTCGGGGATCGAACGCAACGCAACATCTCTTGAATATCAACCATGTCAGCTCGCATTGGACAGTTGCTTCTTGTCGTTGCCATTTTGATGTTCTTCACGACATGCTTTGGATCCATCAGTGCACCCTGGGCAGGAGGACATAGTGGATTGCCGGATGGCACGAAACGAACTCTTCGGGAGAGACAGAAGGTACTGCAATGTTTTAACTGAAAAGGACGTAAAGTACGAGTTACTTTTTACCATTTACTGCAGTCATTGAGCAAACACTGTGTTTGAAAGCTTTTGAAATTATCCTGGATTTTTTGGCCCTTGAAATTCTAGAACGAAAATGGCATTTTAGTTGGAATGGGTTTTGCTTCTACTGTTGGAAAACTAATATCTTTGAAATGTTATGGATAATATCAGTTGGAATAAATAGGATATTGGTACGAGTGTTAGCCAATGTTTCAGATTTCACAAAACGTTCCAAACAAATATTTAAGGTATTAATCTAGCTTGCACTAACGCTAGGATTTACAGGCAAGGTCATTAGTGCCTACACAGGTGGCCTTAGGTCTTGTTACCGGAACAGCAGTCTGTATAAAGCCAAAATATGTTGCAATTCAGTCACCATTCTTAACTCCACTATGTGCGTAAGTCATCTTCGGAGTCAATAGAGCAAAGTTAGTCACGTAGGCGCTATTTATATTGTTAATGGTGTATTGTATCAAGTCGGTGTCATTAGCGTTGCGGTCTAGTTTAATGTGTAGGTCTAATTAGCGGTAGTTGTGTGGTCGGCTTGTTTA
>JANVCJ010145477.1:0-11147 GCA_026413505.1 Epizoanthus ramosus
GTATAATGAGTTTATCCACTCCCCTTAAACCGTGTAGATTAGTTCTTGTGGTGAACATGGAGTTTATATATTTTGGTGTACAACCGTGTAGACTCTTGTACACAAGTATCATCATGTTTTGTAATCTACGGCTTTCCAGGGAGGTCATCTTTGCAGTAGCGAGAAGTTCTTCATAAGAACTAGCTCAGTTGCCGAGCAATCCTGGGTCTCATCGGCCACTATGCTCCAGTATTTTGGAATGGCCGACAGGATCTTCTTCCTAATGATTTCCTCGCACAATCCAATAATTTCGTTTTGAATACGAGGGGAATGTGTACTCCAAGTGATCCCTAAGCTCCTGATCATACAAAATAAGAAAAGTTCCCATTTTCTTGTTGTGCAGAGTGGTCCCAGTTCGCTCTGAAAGCTATCCCCCTTTGTCCCAAGGAGATCACAATGTCAATAACTGACAAAATACCTTTCTTTACTCGCAGCTGTTGTTCTGATTGCTGCTTTGTAGAGAGGAAGCAACGTCTTTGCCAGGTTCACAGGTTTTCAAAAACTCGCCGCCTTTTTCTTCTGCCAGTTGGTGACCTTCACTCTTCATATGTTGTTCAAGGTAGCTCTCTTTTTGACCGACGGGCTTTCTTCCAGCTTTTGAAACCAGTTGAAGCAAAGGGTGATTCATTTGGCGACTGGGCATTGCAGCTAAAATGGGTGAAGCTGCTGTTGTTTAAACACAAGCATGATTTACAAAATGCTGCATCATTCTTTAAACTGTACAAGTAACCACGGCCTGCCAGTCATCCAGTTAACATTAAATTTTCTCCCGGAAGTGACAGGGAATTTAAAGTCACGGGGCCAATCAGAGGCCATTCCTGTTTTTTTTGCGATAATTGCATTCGCTTCTGGCATTTGGTTCTTCTGGTCGCAAGTTATTTGCATTGTGCCACTTGATCACAGTAGTCATGCTGTCCATGCAGATGTAACTAACTTTGCATGTGTTCCTGATGAAAATTTTTCGTATAATGTGGTTTCCGTGGAAGTGCCTGTCTATCAGCTGCAGCCTTAGTCTCCACGTTTTCGTTGATTGGTGGGTACCGAACGATATACTGGACCTGTTCTTTATTCTCGCAGGCTTTTCCATAATTTCGCTATGGTGTAGTTGCTTCGTGAAATCACTTGGGTGCTGTTGTACATTGGTGCAGTTTTGTCAAACTCAGCCTTGTCGCAGGATTAGCTTGAGATTCTGCTATTTATTGCTCTTAACACTTGTTTGATGATGGAGAACAGTTTGTTTGATTGGGCATTGATGTAATGCGGTGGGTTGTCGGGTTTTCTGTATAGTTGATATTTCCGTTGGTCAGGTTTAATGGGATGTCAAGGTAGTTGGTTTTGGATCATCTTAGATTGGCTTGGGTGGTGATCTGAGACAGTTTTCCTGAGTTTTTTCTGCTGTTCTGGGACCGATGTTCCTAAAGATTGCGCGACCACTTTCCCTGGTTGAGGCCGATGTTGTTGGTGTTGCTGTATTTAGCTACAAGCTTGTTCAGTATAAGTAGGCCAACAAGTACGCATACGTCTTCCCATCGTCACATTGAAGAGGATGGAATTGCTGCACTTAGACCAGGGTTCCCCTCTATTGGAATAGCAGATCGATATTTTCTGGCATGTAGAATGATATCTTTGTCTTGCTGGTAGATAGTTACATGTCTACTTGCATGCTGCAATACATTCACGAGCAGGGCCTCAGATATTGATAGATAAATGTTTTTAAATGACATGTAATAAATATTCTTTCTGTGTTTTTGTATGCAATTTGGCAGTGGTAAATCCCTTGATAAAGATGTGCCAGGGGAAAAGCCCGCATATGTCTTTCCAGAGACGTTCAAAACAGTGGTTAGATAGCCTCTGTTGAAGACTTGATGAGTGATTTGCTTTGCTCTCACACCAAATTCTGTCTGCGCACTGGAGCAGCTACTTTGCTGACTAACTGCTTTCAGTAAATAGTTAATTTGTCTTTGATTTCTTGTTTCTGCATCTCTTGTTTTAGAGGGAACATAGATGTTTGATTTAGATGGAATTTGCAGATGGAATCTTGACAGTTACATTGCTTAGTGTCTTGGGATGCGATGCAAACCTGTTGAATTCCAAAAACATTCATGAGAAAATGTTGGAAAAATCCCGGATGATCGCCAATTGCCCCCAGATATTCCCAGTCACAGAAAATTATCTGTGACTCTTGCTGATATCGGTGAATGTGGGAAATAAAAGGCGCCAAATTGAAACTTGTAAACAGAGTCAAGGTTTACTCAGGAAAAGAGTTGAATTTGTGTCGTCCTCAATTTATCTTTATTCTTGCACTTGTAAAAGCAAGGATTGCAGTTTCACAACGCCAACTAGCAAAGCAAAAAACGGTTTTCAAATCCCGACCCTTAAATTCTGTACTTCCGTGGTTGTAAGTATCAGGAATTTCTTTAATTATGTCCATAAGTGCTGTATCATCACCTTTCTTTGCCTGTTTACCGAGAGACTTGGATTTGAAATTATCTGTTGCTTCCACCATGGAGGTTTGGCATTTTGATTTGCAAGCTAAGCAGGTTGCCGACATCCCAGACCATCGCAATGTTCTCAAAAGTTGGGAATTATCGCCGACCATCGCAGAATCGTTGGGGATTTTTCTGACACATGAGAACCAGGCTTGGCCCTTGATATCTTTCTCAACATACATAAGCGTTAGAACTTGATAAAGGGGGAATACTTTACTGGGTGAACCATCGTGCTCAGCTCTGCCACACTCTTCAATATAAGATTCTACGTACTTGGATGGTCCAAAGTCTATAACAGTGTGTGTTCCCTTACAGACAAAAGAAGAAATCTCTCAGTGAGAGTGCTTGTAGTCTACCCAAACGAAGATATGAAAGTCAGGAAGATTCTGGAGAAGAATCATACTGTTTATAATGCAATCAAAGGAGATATTCCAGAATATTTTAATATTTTTAGATCTACCAGCTCACAGTAATGGAAGCCTCATCTTAAAATATTATTTCTATTATTTTGATTATGGTTGTGACCCATGGTTGTGTTATGAATGCGATTCTACAGTGCAAGTATAAGGATATTTGATGAAAAAATGCGTCATATCCGGCCGACGGAGCAGACAGTGCTTTTGCCTTTGCAATTGTGTCCGACGAGAAATATATCGAGACATTTGTCATTTGGTGGAAAGGATGAACTGAAACGAAATGGAATGGAAACTTTGTTTCATAATTCATGTTTGGGATTACTTGAAGGCCAAGTGAATGTATTAACAAATATTTAAAAATATTTGAACCTTCACCCATAACATTTTATTGTCAAACCTGGCAATCTTTGGCAATAGTTTTCGGCCATCTTTACCATACCATGCATTTCTTTGTGTTTCAGTATATCAACTGAGTTCATATTGATAATACATAATGGACTCGATTGCTTACTTGTATGGTTTGCATAATAGAATGTATTAGTGTATAATTTGAGAATTCAGGTTCAAAAAACAATTGTGTATCTGTTTATGGAGTTGTGAGGCTCCGTGAAAGGTGTCAAATACCAACCCTTCCTTTGGGCACCCGAACACTGAGCTGTTTGAGGCTTTGATCTGGATAGAATTAGAATACTTTGCGTGTCTATTTTGGAATTCGCATGCGCACATGGCTGGGCGAATTTGCTAACAGCCCTGTGATAGATTGTGATTATGGCAATGGTAAAGGGAATTGTACGAAAAGCCGAGCTGCTTGCAATGTGAATTTCTAATTTGTAAAGAAATGTTGCCGTATACCACAAAATAAGAGGCGTTTAAAGATTTTGGACAAGTAGCTCCTCCTCCCTAGCATCCATGGCAGGTATTATAAATTGGCCTTAATCTTTGAAACTTATCTATCTCTAAGGCGCACAATAGTGGTAAATTGGATATGTATATTTTCATGAGATAAGTTTAATATTGCAGCCCGGTAAACTTTAGAACAAACAACTAAAAATTGACATTTTTTTATTTTGAAATCTTCTGGGCAAAACGTTTTTGCTTGTGTCAGAAACAATTTCTTAAATTATTCGCGTGCCTACACACAAACAATAACAGTTTTACACTTTCGCGTTCTTATAAAACATTGTCTAATTATTTTAGTTAATTTTTTACCGTACACTCGCTCTGTGGTACTCCCCTGTATAAAAAAGCATAAATTGTGTGGCTTTCCCGCAAAATCTGCGATGGTGCCTGGATGAGCTATGTAATTTTCTGTGTCAAGTATTTCGCTTTTGAATTCGAGCAACAACAACAACAACAAATCGATTGTTCTTCAATTGTTCTTAATGTTTAGGCAAATTTGAGCCTCATTGTTATTTTAAATGTCTTCTTATAAAAACAGCGTGTATCGTGAAAGAGTATTTTAAAACTCTTGATGCCCGATTGTGAAGAATCTACAGTCAATGAAAATTAAACAAACTGATACAAGCATTTCAACATTACAACATCTATTTTCTCCATCAACATTTCGTTTCCCGTGTAATCTACTGCTTGCCCTTCTTCGCCATTCCCTTCCCCTCCTGTGCTTTCGTCTTCTCCCTGTCCTTCTGCGCCGCTGTCTGTCCTGTCCACTCTGTCTTGCAATTAGTCTGTTTCTGAAACGCCGTTTGGCTGCGGCGAAGCCACATAGGCCAGTGGCGGAGATGGTGGGCCCATATCCATTGACTCCGTCAAATAATGTATTATATCTTGAACCGCCACTATGTTTTAAAAAGTAAAACTAACATTAGTATTAAAATCTCACACACATCAACGTGACAACCGAGCAAAAAATCTACTGAATTCTAGCAACACAATGATAACAATGGGCTTCTTTGATACGAAATCATTTTTCTTAGTTTCAGTTGAAAACTAAAAGCACCAATAGCTACTTACACCCTGCTTGGGGAATCTCGCAATTTCGGATATCGCTGAAAATTAACAAAACAAGTATCAATATGAGTGATTTTGCCAACACTTGAACCCCAGGTTAAACTGAATCCTGGGAATCCGATTATTGTTCGGTCATAGCTAGGAGGGTTTAGGGGTATATTTCTCTGGAAATGGTCTTAGAACTGTATTTTCAAGCTTAAACGGAGCTCAACTGGTTAAGCTTGGTTAACTGGCTCATGCCTTCATGGCCGTCAATCGAGAAGCTGCTGTCAACTAATACTCAGTACTATAAGTAATATTAAAATACTCAAGAGTGGTCGCCATATTTTAGTCATACTTAACTTTGTAAATTTTATCATTTTTTTTTCTTTTTTTTGTAATCTTATTTCCATATTAACTTTTCAACTGGAATAGGAACTTTAATGCATGTACATATGTCAAGTGGATAACTAGGAAGCCGAGTCTTCAGCTACAGCTAAAAGTAAGGCCACACCAGAAAACGTTTCCAAACAAAATATAGCAGGAAAACTAAAAAACATTCTGTTTGCAATTCCGAAAGGTCAGTTTGATCAAACTAAGGCAGTTCTATTTGATCTGTCAACAGCTACAGTAATTAGGAAGCTTTTGTCACGTTTTGAATCAACTTTCATTTAGCAAGGCATTTCTTACCCTTTTTTTGTTTGACAAAATAATTAGCTGTGATTTTTGCTGCCTTTACTATTACGGTGTGATTGGCCATTTCTTTTCCAATGTACCCACTTGAATTTTGTTACACAAACTTTAAACAACACAAGCATCATTTATGTAGCCAGTTAATTTCCTGCTTAATTATGAAATTAAGCAAAAACTGCCAGGATTTCATCTTGAATTCATAATTATAGTCATTCACCTTTGAAGATCATATAATCAGTACAGTCACTGAGCATCCCTATGAAAATTGGCCATGAAGAACATAACATAATTAAGTTGATTTTAAGAAATTTTAAACATTCATAACTTGAATAAATGTTACTGTGCTGCAAAAAAGGTAAAAGAGGTATAAGTAACAGTAGTGTCATGCTTCCCCCATTGTTTAGTTTGCACTGTGTGTAACCCCTAAGCAGCTTAAATAGTATTGTGTCATTTCTGATTGTGTTGGTAATTGTTCACAAAATGGCATTGCTTCTTCAATAATTATACATTCTCTTCTTAAACATTTTGTCTTTGTATTTCTATTTGATATTCATAATATTAAAGCTTTCTGAAACACAACAAAGGTAATACATTGACCTGAGTGTGAACTAAGATATTTTTTGGCCTAAACAATAATTATTGAAAACTGTAAGCTACAATAGTTTTGACCTGCTGAGTGCATCTAAAGAAACTTTTTCCAATGTTCCCTTGCTTGATGTGCTGCTGACAGTTAATGGCGATTGCTTGTCCTGTTTTGTCTGAAATTGAGACAACTTTCAGTGCATGTGTATAAATGCTTCTGGGCACATGATGACCTTGGCATTTGGGAGTGTAATTATAATATTTGGCAGTTGCAAAACAAAACAGATGCAACACCTGAACCAGTCGTCCATTAACATGTCTGCAGTTTTAGCCTTGTCTTTCAACAAAAGCTACTTCCCACAGTTAATTTGCTACCTCAAACATTTATCTTGACAGCTAATTTTGACTGAAAGTGGCACTATAACTTTTCCATGAAACTGTGGGGTGCTCATTTTTTTGACCTAAACCCCCTAGTTTTTTGCTAGACATCTTGTCAACTATGCTCTGTTAGTTCACACCCTGTTAAAAAATTTGGCCACAAAAAAATCAATGCACTTTCCATGATGTGGCCTGATCGCCCCTAAATTCCTATCACTTTTGCCAATGCTACAAAATTTGGTGCCATACATTTGCTGGTTTTTATCTGTAGCCCTCCTCACATGATACATTTTCAAATTATATCGAGTCAATCTCGAGCGCTCTGCCCTGCTTTTCAAAATAATAAAGACCCAGTTAATACATAATATAAATAAACACAGATCAGTATACTGAGAATTGTTGGAAAATATTACTAATAATACTGTATGATACTGTATTGAATCTAAGTCTTTCTTTAAAGTGAAATAAGTCCAACTGACAGACCCATATTTCCTAAGGGTATGTGACAGAACCAGGCAATAGTTGTTTGTTATTAAAACTACCAAAAATTGAATCTAGCCACATAAAAAACTTAACTTGCATAACATTATTTAGAAAACACCAAATACAGTAAAAACCTGCATATAACAGTTTGAATAATTTCAAGTCACTGGTTGTATGCTCTGAAATGGAGTTCATTTTTTTTGCTCAGTCAAACTCGGTTTCTTTTCATATACAAATTTTAATTTTTAGGTTTTTATATGCAGGTTGTTACTGTATTTAACATTATTTCATGGCTTTCCAAAGGCTTGACCTTTGCAGTAAGCAATAACAAACAACTCCTTGAATTTCTCAGCATCTTGCATGTGGGCTACTGGAAAAGTAACCCTCCTTGCACAAGCAGAAACTTGAGGGAAACAAATTGTATGCTTGGGATTTCTTTGCAGGCATTCATGATCAAAACTCACAGTAATTTTAAGTTTCTCTCTGTTAATGGGCTTGCGCTGTACACCGGTCAACCAGCCCATCACTCCTGGGATGCTCAGACTGGGATTCTCAAATGATTCTGGGTTTTCTTTCCCCTTTTCTTCGTCTTCCTTCTCACTATCTTCACTGTCATCCTTAAAGTCTCTCCATGCAATTGCTGTGAGGTACCCAGTCATATGCTAATCTTCAACGGCATTGAGGGTGTCTTGAAAATGATCCATCATTTTCATCTCAATGCATTTCCTTGATGAACCTTGCTCTGAATATACTGGCTGCATAACCGAGAAGAGATAATCTGCATCAGGAATTACTCCTTTCCTGTGATCTCCATTCACAAACAATGGCTGACATTTGTCTGGGTACTTTCTGATCATGTCAGCCAAACCATAGCAGTTAAGTCCAATCATGAATTCTTTCATGTAAAGGGAGCGCCGGGTCACAATGCTCACTTTCAGTGATCGTATGATTTCTTCAATGTGATCTTCATCAATAACCCCTGTATAGTTGTTATCAATTATCAGGTCAGTGTACTTTGTATAGTCTGCCCTGACTTCTTCAAGCATCATGTTTTCCTTTGCTGTTAGGTCATCTGATGAAATAGCCATCATATCAATCTCCTTAAATGCTGATCGATAACTGGACTCGTCAAGGAAACAAGGAGGTGGTCCACCTTGTGCAAGAGAGGCTGAAACAATTTGTCCACAAGTACGGAAATTTCCATTCTGTACATGGAAAGTAGATTCAATGGGTTTTCCATCCGGAAACATAACTTTTCCCATTTCTTGCACAGAGTTCTCAACAAATTCTAATGCTATAGCTCCTGAATCAATGCCATCTTCTCCAGCATAGCGTACTCTGAGCACATTAGTTGGATGACTCTTTGTAGCTTGCCTCTGCCACAGACTGAGAACCCGAGAAAATGGTGGCATTCTCCTAGTCACAAGGAAGAATTGATCATTATGATTAACTCTGGTGGACAGCACTTTTACCACATCTTCATAGGTGTTGATATCATCAGATCCTTGCAAGTCATTTATGGCTGAGCCAGCAGTAGATGTGCTTGTTGTTGCCGCAGTGGATGTGCTTGCTGTTGTGGCAGTAGATGTTCTTGTTGTTGTGGCAGTAGATACACTTGCTTTTGCAGCAGTAGATGTGTTTGTTGAGGTAGTAGCTGATATGATTGTTGAGACAGAAGAGGAAGTGTCTGGAAATTCTTCATAATCAACGTCTAACACATTCCATTCTTCTTCAAGTTTTCTAGCTAACTGTTCATCATTTTCACATTGATCCTGCTTTCCACTCTTGGTGGAGCAATCCACATCATATCTTATGTCCTCACACTCATCAAACTCGCTTTCTTTGCAAAGGTAGAAAACAATACGTTTAAAATCTTTTCCAGCTTCAACTTTATACTTGTTTAATTCAAAAAACTGTGAAGAATCACCTAAAAAGACAATTAAAAAGAAATCACTATTAATCATTTTTCAATAACTGGCACTTGTTTTTTGACGTTTATAATTATTGAATATAGATCACACAGCAAAATTGTAGATCTATACATATGTAAATTAACTTAATATGTAATTTGTGTTGATATAACATTCACATATTCTCGATGATGTTTCAGAGCATATAAATTTACAACCTTTATATTGTTAACTGTGTCAGCTGAATTCAAACATGATAAAGATCACTGCTTATCCACACTCTAAGTCTGCACATGTGCCAAAGGCCTTGTCAAGATTTGGAGTTTTCATGTAGTTTGTAAATGTGGTTGGATACATGATCATTAGTGATTAGTGATTGGGCAACTTCACACTGCTAACCAAAATAGTGGCCAGAATGCCAGCCAGTATGATACTACCAAAAAGTGCAAGGCAAACTTTTTAGTAATAATAAATAACAATTTGATGGAGTGAGGAGGGTTAATTTTATAACCTTTTTGTCGAAAAGGTAAGACTGTGCCATAAGTCGTAACAAAACACATAAATGCACTACCAGTAATAATATAGCTTTGTCTTAGCATTGGATTATTAGTTTCATTTGCAGTATTGAATAACAGATGATTGATATTGTTAAATAAACGAATAAAAGAATCAGTATCTTGCTTAACGTTTTTGCATAAAACCTTCATCACTTTCTAACTTACCAGGCATAAATTGTGCTGTAGATCCATCCTCATATAAAAGCATATAGCTGTCTTTATACTCGAACTTTCTGTCAAAAGCTTTGTATTTCTCCTTTGCCTTCTCCAAGATAATGGCATACGATGCAGTTTTTGGAACACAGATTGGCAATTTCTTTCCTCTGACAGTTTTGAGGTCTTCTGCCACAAGTTGTTTCATACCAATAAAAATAGTCACTTGTTCATCCTGAAGTTTAGGTTTTTTCCTTCGGAAGTGACACCCTGCCTGGTGCTGTTCAGTCTTTACTCTTTTAAATGCGTCAAAGGACATGATCTTCTTCTGCCCATCTTTTATTGGTCTACCAAATGTTCCAGGACTAGTTGTTCTTTCTGACATCCAACCAGGTGGGCCCATCTTGGACTGGTCTGCTTTGCACTTCCAGCAGAACTGTACCCCTTTCCGCAGCTGTTCAGAGCACATGCTACAAAATCTAGAAGAAAAATATAATTACAATTATATTTATAACTGAGCCCTAAAACTACTGTAATTTAGAAGAACACAAAAACTTTTAAATCTTTGGCAGGGAGGGGGGGAGGGAGGGTATTTCCCACATATTCATGTGTTTTTCATTTCTACACGTCACATGATCATATCATTGTTTTGGTTGATACATTTTAAGATATAAGTATTTATCAAAGTAGTTAAGCACGGATTTTGACAATACTAAAAGTGCCAATAAAATATGCTACTTTTGTCAACTTCATCTCATGCTCAAATTTTCCCAGGTAAAAAGAACTTATTGAGCTATTCTTGACAAACGTCCAAATACAGAGATTGGGTCGATTAGAGTCATGCAGCAAAAGCTGCCTCAAGCTTATCTCTAACTCGGTGACTGAATATCCAAACAATGACAGAACAGAACTACTGCCAAAATCTTTAAAGAGACAAAACCTAAGAAGTAGAGTTAAGAATTACCATGTCCACAAACAAAACTCATTTACTCAGTTCAAAGGAACCGTTCTGCCAACGTTAACGATCGTGAATAAAGATACTTATACAGACAATAGAACAACTTCACTTCTGAGTGGATTGCAGAAAAACAAAGATTGATGTATTTGCATACGTTAATAGCAATAAAGTATCAGTATTTTTGAAATGTCTCCTTAAACTAATCACAATATTTCTCCACTTACATGAATCCATCCTCTTCTCTTCCCGCCATCTTGATATGCTTTACCCAGTGCGCATTGCAAGACCACTAGGCACCAGTTTCTCACGATCTTAACTTTTACTTCCGCCGCGGTCAAACTTTTGCCGTGGGTGTTCACAAACTTTTGCCGTCGATGTTCACAAACTTTTGCCGTCGATGTTCACAAACTTTTGCCGTGGATGTTCACAAACTTTTGCCGTGGATGTTCACAAACTTTTGCCGTCGATGTTCACAAACTTTTGCCGTCGATGTTCACAAACTTTTGCCGTCGATGTTCACAAACTTTTGCCGTCGATGTTCA
>JANVCJ010145588.1:0-15304 GCA_026413505.1 Epizoanthus ramosus
ACTAATCCGGAATGCGATTCATCGTCCTCAGTTTCCTATGTCTACGATCGACTCTATTGTTCTTAGTTCCAGTCACTCATGCCAGTACAGTATAATACTTGGGCTATAGTTCACAAATTGATTTATTTAGATCTATATGATACCGTGTGGCCATGTTTAGATTTAAATGATAGCGTTTGACCATGTTTGGAACAGGCTTAATTTTTAGACCCGCTTTATCAACGAAGCCAAAACGTGGACGCTCCATTAAGTTAAACCTACTGAAATTAACGCGAATGGAAGATCAAATAAATTTAACGCAAGATATTACAAACGTTAATTCCGATAGTTTTTACAATTCAAGTAATGGAACATACACTTCACTGTCCCCAGGGTGTCTAAAAACAGTTCAGGTAGTGAGCAAAATCGTGTTCCACTGTTTTAATTAAGATTAACATTTAGAATTTCACTCCATGTCGTTTCACTTGGTTTAGGTTAGTAACTGAGCTGACAGCTGCCTCTTAAAAGCATTGATACATTAAAGATATTGTAATTGATAAAAGCGATAAAAACTAAAAAGGAAAGACTCGGCCGATTATATATTAAGGATTGGTGAATATATATCTGGGTATGGAGAAGGTTTTGATATATACTTAGTTTAGGATTGAGTTAAACGTGTAGGTAGTTGGTAAATTAGTTCTAAAAAGTCTTATTATTTCTTTCCAGTTCTAATATTGTGTAAGTCACTGCTTTTTGTACTAAAACTAAGAAACAGAAGTTAGATGAACGACACTTCGATGATGAAAATGGGAATTCCTCGGGGGCAAGTTCAGTTGCATCTGCTGTGCATGTTAGGTCTTTAGGCTTTTGACAAATGTCATCGATAATTTTCACATATTTAAGAACGTGATTCTTGATTACTTGAAAATGTTCTCCCCGACCTAAAGGTGCTTTCCATCTGTCGCCGGGTCTTGCCCTGCCCGACCGGTCATTTCTCAAATGGAACGCGGCAACTATCGGTACTGGTTCTGGTAAGACTGGCCCTGCTCATGGTTAGAGCTGCTCAGTTCTACCGTTCGATACGTTCCGGCCGACTTTTGCGCGGGAATTTGGTGAGTTTTGGCGGGAAAAGGTGCGCGCACAGGCCTCGGCCTTTCCATTTAATTACAAGCCTGAAATGGCCAGAACCAGTTAACTGGTGTTTTCCAGACCCGACTATGGAAATCATCCTAACTGACAAGTGTACAATAGAGTTCTCTTCATTGTCTTCAGTGGTTAGTCATAATGTAAGCGTGCATTAGCTGAAACTGAAGGTTCGACTGAACTTCCCCGCCGAGAACACAGAGGCCTCTGAACTAAAACATAAAGCCTTCCTTTCAATCCGGCTTGTCTGTGATTAAAGCAAAGTGGTCATGAGAGCCTCTTAATTTTAAAAATCCCAAAAAAGGTTCTTGCACTTTCCACGGTGTAACTAAAGCAAAATCATAGAGAGTCAAGAGTTTCTCAATAACAACAATATAAAACTAAGTCGCGGAGATTCATAAGGACCTCTCTATTGAGAACAAAAAGAGTTTCGCACTTTATGGTAGGAGTAAAGTGGTCTGGGCTCAGAAATCACTTCTCTTTTACGGAAAGAAAATGGCAAGGAAGTCGTTCTATTGGGTAGTTTTCACCAAAGATTTTAAGGTATCTCAAATTTCAGGTCTTCGTTTTGATGTACAAAGATCACTATTTTCATGTACAATTTTATTACTAAAGAAATCTGAGGATCCAAATTTACAAAAATATATATCAGATATATATATGAAATTTTTAAAAAATACAATTTTTAAACCTATTCTCCTTCCTCAACCGACTTGAAAATCTCTATGTTATAGCAACTTAGTTTCGAAATTAAACCGAATATATGCTACATTGAAATGTAATATCTTTATCTGTTAAAAGCCTCTAAGGAGAATTAAATAGTTCGTGAGAAGGATTTTAGGTTTTCTATGAAAGATAGCTATTGTACGTGTCCTGCGAACATATAAACTAAATAATTCACTAATTATTATGCACGCTTTTAATACGTTTTTCAATAAAAAATGTTTTGTAGACTAATACATTTGCTAGTGTTGAATTGAATCTTTTCCCCTTTTGAAGTTTCTCAGTCGCTGATTCGCCAACTCATCCATATTTTGCTTGCACATCTGTTAAGGTGTTAGTCAGCTGGAATTGTTCGAACTACTCCTGTTTAAATACCATTAAAACGTAAAGACTTGGTCCAGGATTTGAATATCTAAAACTAAATCCAAAGGATCTGAATGGGTTTCTAGAATTGTCAGTGGTGGGAAAACATTCCTCTCAAGTTTGTTTATTATTCCGGAAGAACTTACCAGTGTTATATGATAGAGATATCATGAAATCTATAATAAGCGCTGCAATGATGTGGCTTATGATTCTACTATTCTCAGGTACGGCTTCCTGATATCTTTGCTCATTCCATCCGTTTTTAATAGCCTCTTTGACACCATGCTTCACAACTTATAATTGTTTACGGTTGAAGTGAACTTGCTTTCATGTTTCATGTAAATGGTAAGATAGAGACGGGTCCTGTAACGTGTGGACTAATTATTTTCTCTCAATAGATTATGTTAAACAAAATCTGAACTTTAGGTTGTATCTAGAATTTGTAAACGTTCTTAAACTTAAGACTTCTATTCCAGCTTATTCGATAAATAAATAAATATATATAGCTATTTACGGAGTACAGGACATACAAAAAGAAAAGTATTTGCCATAAAGTACAATCTGAAAACAAGAACAGCATGATAGAAATAACAATTCAATTTTCAATTGTCTACTTTCTATGTGCATATATATAATGTTTAAAACACGTCAACTTTCCGCGGCATTTTAGTAAGCTTTCTTCGATTACCAACAAGGTAGATTAGGAAATACAATGCGTGTATTTTTGAGCATTTTTCCTTGTACTCTATTCCCCAAGATTTCAGTTGATATTCAGTCTGGTTTCTTTGTAATATAACAAATCAGTGTGAGGGTTGCAGATGTCAACAAAGATATTAACAATGTGTTCATCACTAATCCCCAGACTACAGTCTGGCTCTGCCTGACTTGTGTGGGCTACCAGCCGAACCTGGTAAATGCATGGCCTACTTTCCACGGTTCTACTATGATAGTAACAAGGGCCAGTGCACCGAGTTTATCTACGGAGGATGTAATGGGAACAAAAACAACTTTGAAACCATTGATGAATGTAGGAATACATGCCACAAGTAACCTGTCGATACAGCAACGAGGACCACTCCAACCGAAATTATGACTGAAATGAGTATTAGAAATTGCTCTTTCAGTAAAAGTTGTAGAATATTTTAAATAGGGAACCTTTCGTCGTTTTAGAATTTTATGGAACATACTTCAGTGTCGTTGTGGTTAAATATATATTTCTACAGCTTGAGATAACTGTTTTACACATATACTCACGACTTCCCTGAATTTGCTCCACCGACACTCACCTTGAACCAAAACATTTCCTCCCACCTTTATGTTAGACCAGGTTCATTACACCTACCCCCATATATATTGGACCAACCTTCCAACATATTGGACCAATCTTATTGCCCCACCCATGTCGGGACGGTAAGCTGCCCTCACTCTTGTTGAGCTTACTGTCCCCACCCTCATGTTGCACCAAGCTTACTGTCCCCACCCTCATGTGGTACCAAGCTTACTGTCCCCACCCTCATGTTGTACCAAGCTTACTGTCCCCACTCTCATGTTGTACCAAGCTTACTGTCCCCACCCTCATGTTGTACCAAGCTTACTGTCCCCACCCTCATGTTGTACCAAGCTTACTGTCCCCACTCTCATGTTGTACAAAGCTTACTGTCCCCACCCTCATGTTGTACGAAGCTTACTGTCCCCACCCTCATGTTGTACCAAGCTTACTGTCCCCAACCTCATGTTGTACCAAGCTTACTGTCCCCACCCTCATGTTTTACCAAGCTTACTGTCCCCACCCTCATGTTTTACCAAGCTTACTGTCCCTACCCTCCTGATGTACTAAGCTTACTGCCCTCATACACATACACATCCAGAAGATATACATACACACACACATGTACACAAACACTTACACATAGACATGCACATACACACATTGATATAAACATACGCATATACGTACACATATATACTCTTACAATTACAGACACATTAATTTACAGATATGCACACTCATCTCTTGTTAAAAAAGACTTGACCCCAAGAACCCAGATGAAGGCAGGCATGACAACTTTCTCTTTATACGGGGACACTGTCCTTGTTTATTCGCTGATGAACGTTATACACAGAATGATCGGTTTGTTATCTACGACTACAACTATTGCATTTACATTGCATCGATTGGAGTAAGACATGGTCACTAGGTGCTTTGCTGTCCTTAAATCAAGGAGAACTCTATTTCTTGTCCAGGCACTTTACAACAGTGGAGTCGATTTCCAGGTAATCCAAAAGCCAGTCGCAATCGGGGCTGCAGCATGCGCCAAAAGTCCGTGCTAAAGAGGAAACAAAGAACAATTTAGTGTCACTCTGTTGTCCAGCCTCATTTTTACGGTGACGCTCCATACACCAAATCCTCAGTGAGGCAATTGTTACCATGTTAACATATTATAATGTTCATGTTTCATGCTCCACTTATATTATTATAGTTTGAATAAATTTTAAAATTATAGTATTATAAAAGCTGACATTAAAACTTTGCTCAAGAACAACAAATTTCTCGATTAGGGCTTCATATATATGTCTCAAGGTTTAGATTGGGGGTTGTTGGTTTGGTGGTGGGAATTGTTGTTTGACATCATTTACGATATTAACTTCAGCAAGATCATGTAAATGTCGATTTCAAAAGATCGAAGACAATGAAATGCCGACGTATTGATATAACCCATCTTTAACAGCACCCCCACCTACCCCCATCGTGCCTTCTTCCCCGTACGTTCTGGTATTGGAGACATAAACAAACATAATTCATGAAAGATAAATTACTCACCGTAGTTACGAGCGTATTCCTTTTCTGTGAAATAGAAGAATTACAGTAGTTTGAGTATTTAGTTGCTGATGGAAACTTTAAAAATGCAGATAATATACGACGATATAATAGCAAGCAGATGTAGCAGTTTAAAACGGTTAGACACGAATACAGTAGTCCTACATACGGTACTAAACAGACAACTATGTGTACTGCTTCGCTCTTCTAGTGGGACATATCAATAAACACAAACAGATCAAATAGATCGACAAAAGACAGACACCCTGGCAAATCGATAGTTGAACAGACACGCTAGCAGATAGGAAGACAGAGAAATAGACAGATAGTCAAACCGACTGACAGACACAAAATAAATGAATAGACAAACAAACAGAGTGATAGGTGGACAGACAGATAGACACTAAAATCGGACAAAAAATAATGGTAAACTGTCTTACCTCTTCGCTCCAAATGTTTTTCAAACGCAGATGCCCCTGCGAAGTGTAAATGTTTTGTAACTGGTAAGGTGGTTTAATCCTGGGTTAACGCCAACTCACTTACAAGCAACCGGGTTGTTTATTGGGCCGCAGCAACGTTTATTTGTAAGATATGTTCACATTGAAAGTATAAGGAGCTGACTGTTTTCATCCATATAATGTGGCGTGGGAATGGAATAATTTCGAAAAAATCACAATGAAAACCGGAGATCTGTTGTTGCACATGAAAAAGAAGGGAGCAGAAAGGAAACAGGAAAATAGTTCAGTGTCGAGAGACATTTTATTTGCAAGCAGATAATTCGTGCACCTCCCCTCCCTCTCCCCACATACACACCTACACTATCGGATGATCATGAGTGGTTCGTACTACTTCCCTCTCCATCCCATGAATGTAGTTTGTCCTGATAGAAATATATATAGAAGTACATGCAATAAAAATAAGCAGAAATCTAAATTTGGATCTTGTAGAAACAATGTCCCAGATACACGGTGTGATAGCTTTCATGCCCAGTCTTTCAGTGAAATGCCGATGCAAACAACTTTAGACCTTGAGAGGGCGTTATCCCAGGGATTCATAATCCGAAGGAGGCTGGGTAAAAAAAACACTAACTTTTGCAATAAATGAGTTACGTACTAATTGGAGTAAAACAGTAACAGCAAGCGAAATAATGTGAAAGCTGTCCAGTTCAAATTAAACTCTTTGTCTATGTATTGATGATTGGCTTGAGTATCCACATCTGTTCATTTATTTCGATAGCTAGAGTTTAGTTGCATGGCAGGTTTGAATTTGAGTGGAGGAGGACTTGTAACCATGACATTTCGGTACTACTTACATCTTTTTGCATTCCCGCCGCAGTTGATTTTTTTGACGCCTTGAATGTGATACCTTGATAGAGCGGCTTGTGCGATGGGGTCGCACATGTGTCGTTTATTGCGGAATTCTGAAAGAAAACATTATTGGCCTATTGAGTGCTAAAATAACAAAAAAGAAGAATTTTTTGAGCCTAAATGGTAGCTAACAATGGCCATATTAGAAACGTGGCAGTTTTAAATGGAAAGACTGTTCTCCAGGTTTGGACTTGTTGGGTGTCTGAATTACGTACTGAATTGGGTGGGAGAAGAACATTTGTTGGAGGTGAGATGGGAGTAATTTCAACCGATCAGTGCCATTAAAATAATAATATTTATCACCATCATCATTATTATTATCATCATCGCCATAATCATAATCATAGTGTAGTTTATTAGTAGTTATTTGTACTTAACTGTCAATACTAACTAATATGGAACATTGTAGTGATAAGACATGTGTCGAGATGTTGAAGTAAGGTGCTATGATTGGCCGACAACAATATTTTATTGCACAAAGGAACAATTCAAGCAAAAATAACACAGCTACCTTAAATTTGACTTATAACATATATGCACCCGATCAATCTTTACTGACATACGTTGTTCTAATGTTCTCACCTTTGAAAACCTAAAACTGAAATTTTACAGAGGTTTTTTTTTGTGTTTCGGATAGCTTTTTCCTCCCGGTTATTGATCCCCGGTTATTAACCCCCTCAAAATCTTTGGATCGTGCTTATTAAGCCAGGGGCTCAGAATCTCAGAATCATTATAGCCTGTACCAATTGACCATAATAAAAAAGATGGCGACTGGTTCATTTACCCATAATTCTTAGCGCGCGAAAACCCTAAGAACACTCGTAAAAATGCACTGAAATGTCCTAAAAACTTCAAAACTAGTATTCACAATGTTTTTAGTACAGGGACGAATTTCGCCAAAATACATGTCTTTCAATGTGCCTATTCGTTGTGTTAGGTTCGCAAGGCATTGTGGTTACATGTACAGCTGCCTCTTTTTTATTATGGTCAATTGTGATGTCATTCAACAATTGCATTGTTTCTTAGACGAGATAAAATTACGCGCATTCTTAAACAATATGGTTTCTACTAGATTTCTAAGAAAATCATAGGAACCACTAAGTTTTATATTAGCACGAAATATGTGTATAAAGGCCCAAGTAAAATGTTAAGAATTTTGTCTAGCCATTTTCGGAAGACAATGACGAAAACGTCAAATTGAACGCCTTATAAAAATAATATAAGCCTAATAATAAGCAATTTTCACGTGGAAATGCACCAACAAGCCTGAGTAAAGAAAATAAATTTTGGTTGAAACTTTACTTAAAGGGGCTATGTCACGGCTATTTAAAGCATTTTTGCGATGCACGACATTCTCCACAAATCACAGGAAATCTAAAAATAACAGGTTACCGTGATAGAGAAACACAAAAGAGATTATGATAAGTCATAAAGGAACGTAGATGGTTAAAATTGGGGAAGATTGAAAGTCTAAATTTAATTTCGGTCCAGGCTAGACATTAAATAAGTTAAATCCATTCGCTGTCAAAATTGTGTGCCCTATATTTAGACACTCGGTTTTCACAATATATAATAATTTTATCATTTCTTGTTATCCCGTTGAGCTTACAAATTGTGTTTCATGACTGTGAAGGCTTTGTTTCTGACATGACTACAGAGTATGCGCATTACCATGACATAGCCCCCTTAACTTGAAATTTTGCTTAGCAACCTTTAGATCTAGTGTAAAGTCGCCTAATAACTTCAGAAACACTCTTGATAACACATTTTGCAGAAGACTAGTTGGAGTATTGTTTTCTGAGATCGTTTTGGTAGACTGGTCTGGCTCTTTAGTAGTTTCTGGAGTAGGGAAATGCGCGTGGCTTGGCTTATAGGGGCTTATCCTGAGAATCTGACACTAAGTAAGATTCGTAACACCAAAGAGAGAGGTTTAACAATAAACATTGGACACCTACCCTCCTCGAGCTCGCGGGCTTCTTCTACAAAGAGAATACAAAACATTAGTGATGCGGCACACAATTATTAAAACGTACGGTGCGGCCCTAAAATGGCAGCATATCTTGTGCGTGACAGTGCTGTGAATACAAAGTAGTGAATTAGTGCTGGTGAAGGAAATATTGGTTAATGAACGAGTGGCTCGACCGTGCTAGAAAGTGCTGCGTTACCATTCGCGTTGTAAGAATCGTCTCAGTCATAACGTACGGATTAGTTGCTCGACCGTGCTAGAAAGTGCTGCCTTACCATTCGCGTTATAAGAATCATCTCAGTCATAACGTGCAGAAACCCGTATATTCTACTTTGTGTTTTCCGCTGTTCCTTTGTTAAATCGAGTGAACGTACTTCTTGTTGCAGAGGCTTTGAAACTGGTGAAAGACCTAAACTAGGCTAAAATACTTGTGCAAACTTTCCAAGAAATATCAGGTTAAAAAAAATTTTGAGTGCAAATCCTTAAGGTGCCGAAGTGCAAGACAGAAGGAGAAAAATGGAAAATATGGCATTCACGCCAGATCATATACTAACTTCTTCCCTCGGTTTCTTTCTCTTTTTCTTTCAGTTCTCTTCTAGTCGCTTCTACAAGGAGAAGTTAATCGATAATTACGAGTTACTATTCGTTAATGAACAAGCGTTATTTACAAGTGAAAAGGCTAGTAAATAATGTTTAAACACGTTCAGATAATGTAATATCATGCAGTTGTGAGTATTTTCGGAGTGCTGCGTATTTCATGTACGTAAATGCGTAGAATTAAAAAAATTGTAACTAACTTTCTTCCTCGACTTCCAGTTCATCTAGTGCCCATCTTTTTAGGAATTCTGCGAAGATTACGTTTAGTTAAGTTAGGAGAAAAATGCATGCAATATCGTTTTGATGTTTTAAAATAAATTTAGACTATGGAAAGATTTATCTTTGAATTTATCCATGGAACTTTAATCTGTATACTCTACAAGTCAACAGAAATCTTAAGAACAAGTCAAGTATAGGATTAAAATATTGTATCAAGAGCTCAAGGTTTTTGTCTTTTCTTAATTCCAATGCATTTTAGTTTTCTCATAAATATTGTGTTAGGTCAGTTCTTTAGTTTCATTAAAAAGAAATGTTTCTAGCTTTGAGGTGTTCATTTACTAACTTTTTTCTTCCTCCTCTTCTTTTTCTAGTTCCTCTCGCTTCGCATGTCCTATGAACGGAGATGTAAGTCACAAAACTGATGGTATTCAGAATTGAAGGTTAAAACGGCTTTGACAAGAAAAATACTAACTTTCTTCTTTTTCCTCATTTTCTTCTATCTCTTCTCTTCTCGTGTTTTCTGCATAACGCAATAAAATAACATTTTTGTTCAAATTTCAATAGATGTATAAATACGTTACGGCTACTAGATATCAAAACAAAAACGGCTGATTTATCCGTTTTGATCACATAGAATACTACTAATTTATTTTCTTCTTATTTTGTCTCCGTAATATCTTTCCTTATTTTTCTGCAAAAACCAATAAAGTGAATTCTTTCAGCTAAATCGGATTATTATCGCTATTATAAGTGTAAGAGAGAGAGAAACAAAATACAGATTTATCCATTTAATTTTGGCTTTTCCTCGTTATTTTCTATTTCTTCTCTTACTTGTAAGTTCCTGTAAACCAGAATGAAGGTTGTAATGGTTTTGAGCTATACTTCGACTTTACGAACCAATAACAACACGAAATTATTTTAGTTTGACATAAAACAATACTAACTTTCTTCTTCTTCTTCTTCGTTCTTTTCTATTTCTTCTCTTTTCTTGTGTCCTAAACCAAAATTAATGGTTTTTAAAATTTTAACTTCTACTTCGATTTCATGAATCAATGACAGCAAGAAATGCTCCTAGTTTGACATAAAACAATACTAACTTTCTTCTTTTTCTTCGTTCTTTTCTATTTCTTCTCTTTTCTTGTGCCCTTTAAACCAGAATTAATGGTTTTAGAACTTTTATTTTTTACTTCGATTTCATGAATCAATGATAGCAAGAAATGCTCCTAGTTTGACATAAAACAATACTAACTTTCTTCTTCTTCTTCTATTTCCTCTCTTTTCTTGTGCCCTTTAAACCAGAATTAATGGTTTTAAAACTTCTATTTTGTACTTCTATTCATGAGTCAATGACAGCAAGAAATGCGTCTATTTTGTCATAAAATAATGCTAGTGTTTTCCTTTTCCTCGTTAATAATAATAATAATAATTATTATTATTATTATTATATATTTATAATTAATAATAATAACATAATTATATTATTATTAGAACTTGTAGCAACTAAATCCAGTTGTTACTGGTAAAAGACAAAAACAAGTTGATATCGATTTGTCACACGTAATACTAACTTTCTTCTTTCTTCGCCTCCTCCTTTTCTATTTCCTCTTTTCTCGTGTTTTCTGTATAAAACGCAATAACATGAGACATTTTTCCAAACCAAACATTTTTCCAGTCTCATTATTAGTAAAACAGAAGTTTATCCATTTTAGTAAAACATACTAACTTTTTTCTTTTTCTTCGTTCTTTTCTCTTTCTTCTCTTTTCTTGTTTCCTATGAAACGCAGTTCAATTATTTTGGAATAAAATACTGTATCTACATTGACACATGCCCAAGGCGAAGAAATTCTTCTAATCACAAACAATATTGCCTGAGAAATGAAATGTGAAGGGCCACTGAAGTATGCCGAAGACATTAAAAAATCCAAGTGTATGTATTTTTGTATACAACAGCAAGCTGGAAGTACTTTACTTGATTTATGATTCATCAACAAATTTGTCTCCAGTAACAGATGGCAGGAGTGTGGCGAGAGACAGTGCAGGCAACACTGTGTTGTGTGAAGTGTAACTTCAAATTTTCTCAAATTTCTACATCAGGAATCTCAAAACAAATCTGTATTCAAGTGAATCACAAGATTCCGGGGAGATCTGGCCAGTAACTGTTCGTTAGACTATGGACACCTGCACAAGATGACTCTCACACTTCTAATGTTCCCACAAGTTTTCCTGACAAATGCCTTTCAATATTTCAAGGTTTCACAGTGAAAATTGTTGGTGAAGTTTTTGTTAACTTTACTTTTAATTTAACTTTCCCCCATAAATACTAACTTTCTTCTTCTTTCCCTCCGTTCTTTTCTTTTTCTTCTCTTTTCTTGTTTCCTATGGAACGCAATTCAGTTGTTCAAAATTTGTTTTTTTAACTTTGCTTTTAATTTTAAAAATTTCGAAAGTTTAAGGAGGCATCTTTATCAAAAAAAAAAATACTAACTTTCTTCTTTCTTCTCGTTGTTTTCTGCTTCTTCTCTTTTCTTGTTTCCTATGAAAATGCACTTCAAATATTTAGACACCATTTGTTAACTTTGCTTTTAGTTCTAAAATATAAAACATGCGGCTTGTTTATCAGAAAATACTAACTTTCTTCTTTCTCCTCCAGTTCAATTTATCTTATTTTTAGCAGTATTGTTCCTTGTTACGTGTCATTTCCTCTCGCTTCTTATGTGCTAAAATAATGTTAAGATTGTTTTAAAAACAAGGTAAAAGGTATTAAGATGATAGTTTTAAACTAACTGCTCGAAAAACTAAGTATTTGCTATGTTTTATTTCCTCTCCATGCACTTTGTTTTCATTTTTCCAGTATTTAAACATGAATACTGACCCGGCTTTAATACAAAGCATTATAACTCTCGAATATATTGTTGTCAAAGTAAAGTTAGTTTTTGTTAGGTATTAGCAAATTAAACATATACTTAGTTAGCCAATCCATTAGATGTGTAAACTAGAAGTTAGTCATTCGTAAGTGGTTAGTTAGTCATTTGTTGCTCCTTCATTATTTACTTAGTAACTTTGTTAGTTAATAGTATTGTGTCTAGTTATTGCGTTAATTTTCGTTAGTGTTTGTGTTGGTTTCTTGTGCGTTAAGTATTTAGTACCAAACTTGGTTAGTTAGCCAGTTAATTAGTTAGTTAGTTAGTTAGTTAGTTAGTTATTTTATAGTTAGTTACTTTGCCAGTTAGTTACTCTGTTAGTTAGTTAGTTAGTTAGTTAGTTAGTTAGTTAGTTTGTCAGTTAGTTAGTTTATAGTTGGCCAATTAGTTAGTTAGTTAGTTAGTTAGTTAGTTTGTTTGTTTGTTTGTTTGTTAGTTAGTTTATAGTTAGTTAGTTAGTTAATTAATTAGTTAGCTAGCCAGTTAGTTTGTCACTTAGCTAGTTTATAGTTGGCCAATTAGTTAGTTAGTTAGTTACTTAGTTATTTTGTTTGTTTGTTTGTTTGTTAGTTAGTTAGTTTATAGTTAGTTAGTTAGTTAATTAGTTAACTAGCCAGTTAGTTAGTTAGTTTATAGTTAGTTAGAGAGTTAGTTAGTTATTTAGTTAGTTAGTTAGTTAATTAGTTAGCCAGTTAGTTAGTTAGTTAGTTAGTTAGTTAGTTAGTTGGTTGATCGTGGAAAACATCGTACTAACGTTCTTCTCTTTCCAATTCCTTTTCTACTTCTTCCCTTTTCTTGTATCCTGAGTGAAACGGAACTTAGTTTGAGAAACGTCAATCAAATATATTTCTAAGACGATTTTAAAACATCTGTATGCATATACGTACCGTATTTACTCCATTAAACGCGAGGCTTTTATTGTTTCTTCAAGGCGTCTATGTAAGAGGGGACATTTACTGATCGAGTATACAAATTCTAAAGTATGTAAAAGCCATAACAACTGATTTCCTGTTATAAACGCATTGGTTTATTTTGTAAAGAGTACAAACACAAGGGAATATGTACAAAAACGCGTGCCACGAATCCACCATTAGCGGCTTGTGCTATTTGTATGTTGTGGTCGGATTAAAGATTGGTGGCTTTAACAGCTTCTCCAGTTTCAATAAAATGACGCTTCCCCACTGAAGTAAAGGCTCGGCGCGTCTATTTTTTTTTCGAAGTCATTTTGGAGGTGTTTATTTGAGAGATGATGTTTAATCGAGTAAATACAGTATGTGCTACTGCATGTATTTTCGAGAAGCAATTTGAGAAACAACTTTGGCCACTAACTGGTTTTCTCTTTTTCCTCTTCTCTTTCTATTTCTTCCCGTTTTCTGTGCCCTAGGGAAAGAGGTTCTTTGTGAGATATAAAACTATTTTCAAAAGGGAAATTAAACCTTGTTGAGATACGACTTCCAGCACATGCTTTATCATTAATTGGCAACCATTACCTTTTCGTTTCTCAATACCAAGTATAAAGATGGTTGGTATGTGTTCTACGTCGTTCCCGCCATCTTTTATTTTATTGTACTTTTGATTCTGTCAGTACCTTCCCAGATAAAACATCTTGCATTTGGATTTGAAAAAATTGCACGTTATCTATATTTGAAAGTACATGATAGGATGACCCAAATGTATGCGAAAGATAATTAGAGCTAATGAGAGGATAGCTTTTGTACTGATATAACTACTTTCTTCCACTTTCATATTGCCTTTCTCCCCGGAAATATATCATAGAAGTACAAAATAAAAGCTTAGTTCGTATTAAACAACAGTGTACCACAGGAAATTATCCGATTTCGCCTCGATATTTGACAGTAAACTGCAGACAATTCCTCGTCATCATAGCACATACATTTTTGTTGTGACATGAAGATTACCAGAGATAGGTAGAACGTAACTTCGTTAGTGGATGTCTTTGTGATAAAATTGAAATGTGATAGAATGTAAATAGAATACTAACTTTCTTCTTCTGTTTCCTTCTTTTCTTCTTTCTCCCTTTTCATATTGTCTGTAAATTATAGCACAAACCTGATTTACATCACCAAACTATTGATAAAGTCAAATCCTCCAACGTCATGCCGAGTCTATGACTGTCTCGTTCAGTATTACTGTATTACCTTGATGTAGTCAAGTTGACAAGTAGGGAAGAACAAAGTATAATTCAAATATGATTCGTAAAATATAGTTCAGAACAGCATCAACCGAATTACTTCAGTTGAAACGTTGTCAGTCTAAGATTGTCTCTGATGTATTAATTGGATTTGTATATAGTTAAGTACTAGTTAGAATTGTAAAAAACAGTGAGTGCAGATAGAATTCAACTAGAATACTAACGTTCTTCCTCTGTTTCCTTCTTTTCTTCTTTCTCCCTTTTCATATTGTCTGTAAATTATAGCACAAACCTGGTTTACATCACCAAACTATTGATAAAGTCAAATCCTCCAACGTCATGCTGAGTCTATGACTGTTTCGTTCAGTATTTATTGTATTACCTTGATGTAATCACGATGATGACAATTCAAGTAGAGAAGAATAAAGTATAATTCAGAGATGATTAGTAAAGTATAGTTCAGAACTGAGCATCAACCGAATTACTTCCGTCGAAACGTTGTCAGTCTAAGATTGTCTCTGATATATTATCTGGATTTCTATATTTGTATTTGTTTTAGTGCTTAAAAGTACTAGTTAGAATTGAAAGAAAAAGTGAGTGCAGATAAAATTGAACTAGAATACTAACGTTCTTCCTCTGTTTCCTTCTTTTCTTCTTCCTCCCTTTTCATATTGTCTGTAAATTATAGCACAAATCTGGTTTACATCACCAAACTATTGATAAAGTCAAATCCTCCAACGTCATGCCGAATGTCTCGTTCAGTATTTATTGTATTACCTTGCTGTAGTCAAGTTGACAAGTAGAGAAGGACAAAGTGTAATTCAGAGATGATTCGTAACGTGTAGTTCAGAACTGAGCATCAACCGAATTACTTCCGTCGAAACGTCAGTCTAAGATTGTCTCTGATGTATTATCTGGGTTTGTATATAGTTAAGTACTAGTTAGAATTGGAAAAAAACAGTGAGTGCAGATAAAATTGAACTAGAATACTAACGTTCTTCCTCTGTTTCCTTCTTTTCTTCTTTCTCCCTTTTCATATTGTCTGTAAATTATAGC
>JANVCJ010145699.1:0-15298 GCA_026413505.1 Epizoanthus ramosus
CGGTAGTATAATTGCGATTTAACTGGGATCCAGCGCAGATCCTTTAACACGGGTGTGATGTGATCAAACTTTCTTGTTATTATTATTATTTGTGGGCAAACGTGTGCACAGTTTTTAAACACAGATACTTCACCGTGAGGGAAAATATTGGGACAAAGAGACTGACCGACACACGGCATTACGATTATAAATATATACAGCACAAGTAAAGTAAGGAGTAGGAATAGAAAACGTTTACTCCAGTCCTAAAACAAACATACGGGCCGTCAGACAAACATGCAATGAGACATACGATAGATATCGAAAGAAACAAACAAACAAACAAACAAACAAACAAGACAAACAAGCAAACACAAACTGAATCCCGACATTACAGAGACAAGACGCACAAAGTGCCCAGAAGAGGCCAATAAAAGCTAAAGATTGTTTTCTATATAGACGTAGCAGGTCGCAAACAAACGCAAACTGTGTGCGACAGCATTTCCATTTGCCAGTTTTGGTGACCACGTCCCAAACAGTCGCAAACGAGAAGTGGCTTTATCTTTACGTCTTGCTTGCGAACTGTCGACGATACATTGGAAACAAACTGTAAAATGTATTTCCACTAACGCAAACAGCTTGCGTTGGATCCGAAATAGCCCATCCTAAACTGTTTGCGATGTGTAACGTTTATATAGTAAACAACCTTAAACAGACACAGATATTCGGAGAGAAAACCAACTTGTGAGGTACGGCCACTGTACGGCTAGCGGAAGCAACATACTCGGAAAGGTGCAGGTACGGCCAATAAAAACAATTACACAAAACTGAAGCTTACTGTGCAAAGACTTGTGCAAAGCATTGATACAGCTTGTTTAAATGCGATTTTAAGAAATAAACATCTTAATATTACTGAGCTCACAGGTTAAAAGTTAAACCCCGCCATTTCGGCCCGATGGGGGTGGGGGTGGGGTTATTTGTTTACTAGGGGTGTTGATTGATTCTTCAAAATTTTTCAGTGCTCGCAAAATGTGTCCCTTGCTCGAATTGCTCGCAAAATTTTGAAAGCTGCTCACTTGACACAAATCAGTTTTCGTAATTCAGCATTCGATACCCCTCTTACTCTTGGGTCCCCCAGGGTTGGGATTTTGACTAATACTTGTTTTGCTGATAGTCGTAGTTGCTTTAATATACAAAACATTTAAAAATGAATCAGCAATTTTACCTAGCCCCAGGGTGGAAATCTTGAAAAAAATATTTTCCGTAATTTCCAATGCCCGACCTTTTCTGCCTGGCTTCACAGCGCCCACCCAAGCTCCCTTAATATTCACGGATGCACTGCACTGCTATAGGCCAAATATATCGCTTTGCTGCCGATGTTATAAATACTCCCCAGCAGATTGTGGGAGACTCTAGGTTTGAAAACACAAACACAAAAACATCGACAAGGACGTCTGACAGAAGTTTCTGACCTACTAAAACCTTTGAAAAACCTGTCTATTGTTGAGAGAAAGCAAAACAAATGACCTGCCAATCAATACAAACAAGCTAGACAGTCCTAGCTTGTAGTGGTTGTACTTCAACCAATATGTCTGCGTGAATTTGCACAGCCCTTTCATCTCGCAAAAGCTTCAACTGAAGTGCGTTTCAATCATTTCTCAGTAACGAGAAAAAAATTGTCTAATCTTTAGTGGTTGCATATTGTTTCCGCACTTTACTTTGTTTCGTTTTTAAGATTGAAATCGTTTAGAATGGCATCTTCTTTACAATCTGATCTCATATAAATCTAATTGATGACAGAGTAAAGTTGGGTTTGTAGCGGGCGGGATAAAATCATCTAGGAACAGGTGGACTATCTCTGAAGGTACACACGATTCAATATTGAAGACAGACGATTTCCGACTCCTGTAGTAATCATATATCAATACCTTTTGAGTTCTCTTATACTCTAGAAGTTACCAAAATCAACAAAATAGTGGTTCATGGGAATACATTAGCATGGTTCAGTATCCGATAGACACATTTAGACCGAAAAAAAGACAGCTAGTTTTGAAAGACAAATCAGATCGATAGTATACAACTAAGTTATATTTGTCGAACACAATTTTGTCTGTTGGTTGACAGAAGCTTATGAATGAATTTAAAATATACTTCATAACTCAAAACAACCGGCAAAAAATTAATTGGCAAGACAGAAAAATTAAATATTATACATTTTTTTTTTATCGAACAGTTTTATTAAATGCAATATATATTATTTTATCACATATGATAAATGATAACAGTCTCGATATTTTTTAAAACTTCTAAAAGCACTGTTATCTATTAAATTTTGACATTCGTTTTCCTGCATTGAATTTAGCAAGTTAATATGACTCATGAGAAATAAAAGCAAAATATGCATCTGTACTTTTTTTGCTGATAAATAACTTTGTAACAATATTTGTTCTCAATAAATCGCAAGTTTTCGCATCTCCTTGTGAACTGTGTTTGCCACTTTCCGAAAGGTTCGTTCCAGAAAGGATCTCGCTAATAAAGGTATATACGAAATATTCCGACAGTAAACAATCGCAAACCCGAGTACTCCTCGGATAAAGATCGGAAAACCGACGATAGATATTTAAGCTGTACATGGGAAAGTTGAAATGTGAGTACCAGTTTATGCATGGGAAAAGGAGCATATGGATTAGCAGTGTTGCTCGAGGTTAAAAGCAGGAAAGAGAGTCGGGTAACAGTCTGAATACATAAAATACAATTGAAGTAATAAATCTGCTATTTAATGTCAAGTCCAGAAAGCAATTTTGTTCAATTAGCGGTGAAAATATTGGCGGGTTTTAAAAATATTGCCACATGTCATTTCTCAGCATGTATTTAAAAGCTTCTGTGACAGATAATGGATACTCTTAAAGAAGCGTAAAACAATGGAATTTTATCTAAACAGTGTATTTAAAACTTAAAATCTATTTAATCAACAGATGTCGGACAAGTTGAAGTTCTCACACTCTGTGAGGAAATTAACACAAAATAGAATGAAATAAATTGTATTTCTCTGTCACCTACTATTTATTTCAGTTGATTTCTCGAGACGAAGGTGAGAGATCCGGCTTAGGTGCTTCTGTTGTAATAAGCTGTGGTCAATAAATTGGTACGAGCGAAAGGAAACTTTAGAAATACTGCAACATTTCATACTGGTAACTTGGACGAGCGCAATTTATTATTGTACTCTGCAAGAATTGGAGCATCATGGCGGATATACGAGTCTCCAAGGATAGAGGAAAGGTATGGGCTGCAACGTACATTCCAAGAAACACATTCTTCGGTCCGTACAAAGGAGACTTGGTTGAACTAGCGAGAAAGGTTTTTGACGAGCAAGGAAGCGAGAAACAATTACAGGTAAACTTTGGTATTTATTGTGTGTTTATAATAAAGTTAAACGTCGGTTCCTTCAGGGGGTTTTTTCGCTGAGTTTTTCTTTCTATAATCACACATATACCTCCCTTTGCTTATTATACGAATAATAACTGTTATTACATCAAAATCACTTTGTATTTTGAAAATACATTGCTTAATTCACCGTTGATATTCCTAGAAATGCATGTTTAATAATTATCGAGAGTTGTGTACCAGAAAATAAACAACTATAAATTGGGGCTTCCTTCAGGCAAAATTAATATTGAAAATCTTGTATTATTTTGGTTACTTGTGTGAAAAGACTCTGCTATGACGAAGACAACTTATAGTTGATCCCACAAAATTTATAATAAAACAAAATATATTTTATTTAGACTTTCGTTGCGTGGTAAATTTTAGATAGTTTTACATATATTTCGTGAACTCAAAGGGATCACTCTGTCTTGAAGTATTTGTTTAACTACTAAATTGTCGTTAGCAAAATAAGTAAAATCGTTCAGTCACCCCGTTTGATGTTTTTTATGTCCTCGGCTAGTGTGACCTAAATAATTTCTCTTACCAATAAATTTTACTGTTTCAATCTAAAATCGTACCTCTGTTTACCGGTGTCGAGTTGAAACGGCTAGTGACTGACAAGTCAGTGTATATGTAGTTGAATTTGACAAGCCTCTCTCTCTCAAAAAGTGCCATGTAGAATCAGACCTTTGCCTTTGGAGTTTGGAATTCGAAAGGCTCCGATTAGAAAGATTGAAAGATTGAAATGGTTAGAAATCATGCTTCTATTGAAAAGACAACATAATTTTTTCCCTGTGAACAAGAATTTCATTCAAAATCAAAAGGGTCAGTTGTCGTTCAGTGTCAGTATAACGTTTGGTCCGACTTCGGACAGAAATGAATACAAATATATCTTTAGTACGACCCGATATTTAGTAACAGGTTTTTTTTTTGTTTTTTTGCTGTTCGCCGGATGGGCTGAAATAACACAAAGTAATAATTGTTGGCTATAAAGTTCCAGGTTCGATATATATCACCAGAATCAAGTGCTTTCTCCTGCAGAAATATATTTTGAGTACTGGTTTTCAAATGGAATTACTCTATTATTATTCGATTTGCACTTTTGATAACCAACGATCATGATTCCATTGGCGCTCCACGGCTCTTCTTTTAGCTATCTTTTTTATCTTTATTCATAAAGAATAGCTTGTTTCCGTTAATTTTGAAATTAAGTTTTAACCATAGATCAGTCCCGCCCGAAATTTATCACTAAGTTTGCTAAAAACATTTTGATCTTTCCAATACGAATTGTTATGCACGACAGATGTGATTTGATGATGGAATTACGTGTTTTAGTTTGAATTGGGATTAAAGTGCAATTTCTTCTGAAACAATGCTAAACAAAACGATATGGTTTGAAAGGCAGGAGCAACATCCATTTCTCAAAAAAACTGATTAACGGAGATTATTAAATATAAAATACTTCCTTTCCATTATCAGTTAGAATATTTTTTGCGAGATTCTCATGAGCACGGATACAAAAAGAATGATCGAGAAGAAACAGCCACGAACCAGATGTTTTGGGAAATCTTTAAACTCATTAATGTCTTAATTGACAACCTTTTAATCTTTATTATTTGATGAAACAAAATAAAATATGATTGAAATAGGAATATTGATTTCGTTAAAGAAGCAACTCTAATCTTTGTATGAATATAGTCAAAACACTCGAGATAAGTTTATAATTGGAGAATTTCACATTTAGTTCAATTTTTAATTTTCAAAAGAGTATTATATGATATTTTATCCCAAACAATAGCTGCTGTAGTATATAATTATGTCTTCATACTTTACTGTTACTTAAAAAGAAATAGAAAGAACAGAAATATTAGGAATATGACACAAAAATAAATCAACAAATGAATAAGCTATCACTGACGCGTTGACCTAGAGAATCCCCTTTTCAAAAAGTATTTCACTCGCAGACCAATCTCGACTGCTGAACAGCAGTAGTGCTTTCTAGACTATAATAACTGAAAACACCGGGTTTTGCGAATCTTCGCCAATATCTGATAAATAAAATGAAATAAAATACAAAAACAGTCAGTAGATTTGTTTTTTAACAAACAATTCCCATCCTCGACTATGGCACTGTGACGTACTGTGGTTCTAGACTTTGTTACAACAAAACTAAATTATAAATATGCTTGGCCAATAGTTACGTTGCTGGGACTTTCGATAATAGTTTTTACGTGAAAATATAACATAAACTAATACTGCTACTACTAATAAAGATGATAAATAGAATATGACTAGAAAAATTTAAAGTTAAAAGGTTAAAAACAAACGTTTTCGGTCTGCTTGACGGCATCATCCGGTTACATTGATATAATATAGTTATTTATATTTTCCAACCATAGATTTATCATACTTTTATCATGGAGAACTCAATTTTTAATACAATTAGTAGCATGACTAGTATTAAAGGACTTGAGATGCTTGGTGGGCGCGTGCTGTAAGAGATAATAATAATAATAATAATAATAATAATAATAATAATAATAATAATAACAATGATGATGATGATGATGATGATGATAATAATAATAATAATAATGTGAACAAAAACAACAACGCAATTTGCTTTTATACTGCAGGAAAAAGAAACTGATGACAGTTCTCGCTCAGATGCTCACGAACAGAGCTGGATGTACCATGTAGCGTGCGCTAGATGTCGAGAAGAACAAAATCTGGAAGCTATCCGGGCACCAGATGAATTGGTTTACCTGAGAAGCACGCAAGAGATCTTCCCAAAGGAGGTGCTCAGAGTGTGGTTCAGCTTCTCCTTGGCAAAGGATTTAGCAATTGAGGACGTGGTGGATGAAGATAAGAAAGGTTAGCACGCACATCGAGCGGTAAATTCGGGGAAAATCTTTTAGATACTATGGGACCTGGATGGGGGTGACAGCTTCAATCCGTATACCCAGCTGAAAACATCTCTCCTCCAAAGACGGCTAGGTACCCCCTATTACCCCTTCCCCAAGGGCGGTTAGGTACCCCCTATTACCCCTTCCCTAAGGGCGGCTAGGTACCCCCTATTACCCCTTCCCCAAGAGCGGTTAGGTTACCCCTTCCCCAGGGACGGCTAGATACCCCTATTACTCCTTCCCCAAGGGCGGTTAGGTACCCCCTATTACCCCTTCCCCAAGGGCGGTTAGGTACCCCCTATTACCCCTTCCCCAAGGGCGGCTAGGTACCCCCTATTACTCCTTCCCCAAGGGCGGTTAGGTACCCCCTATTACCCCTTCCCCAAGGGCGGCTAGGTACCCCCTATTACCCCTTCCCCAAAGCTCGGTTAGGTTACCCCTTCCCCAGGGACGGCTAGATACCCCTATTACGCCTTCCCCAAGGGCGGCTAGGAATATACTTATCAGAGTCTCTCACCTCTATCTGCTTCCGTATACATATGCGACCGACTTTAGCAAACTATCTTGTAACATGAAGTTAGGCCTATTTCCACGTAAAACAATGTTTGTTCTATTTTCTTATAGGTGAAACATGGCGCTGTTCAGACTGCGACAGAACATTCAAGTACACTCGCGAATTAACAGTACACATGAAATATCACTGTACCAAGTCCTTATCTCTCAATCCGTCTTCAAGAGAAGCGAAAACACGCAGTATACTGGCTGAACAAGTAAGTCCAAAATCAGTTGCTGGAAAAAACCCAACTTGCCATGACAGTCGTTCACAAGATGGCGGTCTAGAAAAGACAACTGATTCGGAAGTTTTAGTCCATAAAATTACTTTGTGTGAGACTGCGACAGCCGAAGAGTGGGAAGCTCCCTTAGATCCTGGAAAAGAAGTCGTAAACGCCAGCAAGCGCCGTCGTTCCGACGATGGTGGTCCTACAAACATGGAAATGTATCGCAGAAAGTTCCGACTAATAAGGACAGACGCGCCTTCTCCATTCTATCATAAAATGACAGCCGACGTCGCGTACAACAGCCAAAGAGATAAAGATGATTTGGAAGAAGATCTAACTGACAGTGAAACATTGTCTATTGACGAGGATACATTCCTGGAGGAGAGCTTCAACCCAACCTTAGTCAAAACTCATGAACAACTCTCTACTTCATCGACACCTCATTTTGACGCAAGAGTTTACCATGGTAATCAGGTGACTCATACATCAAAATTTTCCAGCCTGTTGTCGTTGCTTTCTTCAAGACCACGCCCTGTCAAATCTCTCGAGGCTCAATCCCTTGCGGAATATCACAAGAAGGAATTCCGTAAGAAATTTCAAGGAAACGAACACTACTTGAGAAAACACTTGTACAGAGGAGGGACAAATGAAGGCGACGCGAAGTTGGAACAAGACAGATTCACAGCCTTAACGTCTCATAAAATCACAAGCGCTTCCCTCTTTGGTTTGGATAATGGTATCCAGTTCACTACGTCCCTCAAGGAAGAGAGGGAGTCGGCTCTACGCTGCTGCGGCATTATGAACAGAAAATACTTCAGTCAAAACTTTGTGGCACGCAAATCTACCGAGTACTCTGGATTAGTGGATGAAAGTTATTTCCGATATCGCCGCCACCATGCGTCACAACCTACAATAGAAGCTCCGCCAAACTCAAACTGTGAACGAATGAGATGTAGGGACTACTTTAAGTACAATATTTCCTTTCACAAGTCAGCTTTCGACCCATACCTTTCGCGTCGAAACAAAACGTTCAGCCCAGAGTCCAAAATGGAAAGCGAAAAAGTGAATGAAAGAGAGGTTGAGATAAGGGAAAACATGGAATCTGATGACGCCACCCCAAAATTTAACATCGTAGAACACACTAAAGTTGAGAAGTTAGAAGGACAAGATTGTGCTCCATTGATTTCAAAGGAATCACAAATTGACCGCAATGATATCGATACAAGTGAAATGAGCAATCAAGCAGATGGTCAGCGGTCAGCTGCTTCTCCAAGTAAATGTTTTCTGAGTCAAAATAAAGCAGAACTTGCTCCTGATGGAAAAGAAATTGGCGAGAAATCTAATTCGCATCAGAATAATAGTACTTCTCCCACGAATAGCAGCTCTGGTGAATCTGACTCTGAAACACCGAAATCATTTCCCAACGATAAAATCACGCACAGTTCAGCGGCTGGGTTTCACGTTTACATTCCTAGAGTAGCACACAGGTCAGATTTACGCCCTCAAGAATCATCTGCGCATGCGCATGCGCAGGTGCATACACGCGAACAAAGGAGCCGAGATACTGCCTCGTATCCTGTGCTACAAAGTTATCAGTCGGCAAAGGATAGTGTGCCTTTATATTTGAAACCGTCACCTCTCCCGGGCAATATCCATCCTTATATGCCTCGCCCGCCTAGCTTTCTTCCTTATATGGTACCACAGACTATCAATCATGCTTCACAGGCGCCGAGTCGGGAGCAAGGATTCACGTGTAATTTTTGTGGCAAAGTTTATTGTAGAAAATACGTGTTGAAGATTCACATGAGAACACACACGGGGTTCAAGCCACTTCACTGTAAAGTCTGCGATAAGTCTTTCAGTGACCCGAGCAACATGAAAAAGCATGTGAAACTTCACGAAACCGAAAACACTGTTCATAAATGTAATCACTGTGGAAGGAACTTCGTCCGCTATCGTGGCCTCTTGAACCATATCAAGGCAAAACACTCTCCGCCATCTCAATTTGGATTTTATTCATTGAAGACTGACCAATCCTATCCTAGATAAACGAAGTTAAATTTTTATGAGATTTGTCTATATGGACCGTGTGTAGTCGTGATTCAGTCTTCCTCTTGCCTTGCAAACATTTGAGATGCGACGGCGTCGCCTTCAATGTACAACTCTGACGAATTTTCGCGGGTGCTTCAGTCTTCGCCATAATGTAAATTTAATTCCCACACCTGCGGGTATCTTTTATAAGCAACTATGACTTTGAACTGAGAATAAGAAGAAAGAGAAGCACATGAACGACAAGAAACAAAGTAGGGCTTCGCCCTTTTAAAAAATGATAGCAAAAGGGAAAACAAATTTTAGAAATATTTTAACCATCCAATTATTGAGCTCGGGAAATTTGTCAGATATTAGACTAATATCTACGGACCCACTCTCTCCCTCCGTACTAATATCCAAGATTATAAAATAAAGCAGATATAACGCGTCTTCTGATTGGACAAATTAAACCGAGTGTATTATAATTCAACATATGCACGGAGGCTACGTTACTCATGAGGCTTGTTTTAATTTGCTCTTCTTTCTCTGGTCTCTGTACTGTAGTCTCTTGTGAATTTGAAAGCACACTCAAGAAGTGCTGAGAAGTACTCGCCTTCGGCTCGTGCTTCAATGCACTTCTTTCGTCTTACTTACAAATTCACGCTTGCTTCTATAACTCAACAAAGCGCGCGGGATTTCTTTAATAACGCTAAAAATGCGAATTTTAAAAGCAAAACTAATTTTATGACTGATATAAGAGCCTGTACCAGCTAGTTTGCGTGTACATACCTACACACATTTATGTAAGAAGTGACCGGCAAAATAAACGGCTTTTCTTGTGTATAAATTCTTCTGAACATTTCGGCAATGCTAGCTTCTCAATTTAAATATTACACTGCGGTCAAGTATATAGAATATCTAAGAATCCTTTCATCTTGTTAAAAGAAGGTAGGAAAAACTTTAGACCAATAATAGCATAGGTAGGCGTGGTTAGGGTAGGGTTAGGGACGCACCGCGTCCTCCTAGACAGGTAGGAATCGTTCGTGCGAAGGACTTTGCGGATGTCTAGCATTTGACCCTATTCAGTTGCACCCCAAATACATTGTAAGTTATAATAAATTATTTTCGACGTCTCTTCCCCCTCCTCCCCCACATGCGCAACACATACACACATCCGACCCGACATACCACAACCGCTTTGCTAGATCTATTTTAAAATTAGTCATAACTAATCGTCCCCAGAATGCGCGTAGAGCTTCGGCTATGGCTACATGCAAACAACTGTATACATAAAATTCGAAATATCTTTATCAACGCAACCATACTGAGCTATCTCTAGGGACGGATCCAGCGCGCCGCTTACCCACGCTAGAGAGACAGTCAGAATTTTTCAGTGGCCTATTATCAAGAAATTTACTTTTTGTGAAAGCGACAGTCGGATAATCGCATACAAACAGTGCATCTGGGTTTCTCTCCCTAAGCGACAGTCGTATTTTGGTTCTGGAACCGCGCCGGATCATCTGCATCGAAAGCAGCCACAGCCATATTTTTATGGAACTAATTTCATTAATTCAACTAAGTTAGTTTTACTAACTAGTATGTACACCTCCCCTGTAGACAAAACTGAAAAATGAACCAAATGGCACATGCACCTAATTATCGCGTCTGAGAGAGATTTGCAGAAACAACATGGAACAAAACAACACTTAGCTTGCCCCGCAAACGAAACTTTTGTCTTGTTATTTTTTATCTAATTGAAGTTTATTTTACCAACTGCAGGTCGGTAATGGATCGTGGCTGGCATTTCTCATCGATTATTGCTATGGATTCGATTGTAATTATATCGTTTTTAAACTTCCAAGAAAAATATGAAACTAAATATTAAACTACTCTTCGAGATGTAAAACACAAAATGGCGGTAGTCATGTTATGGATTATGGTTATGGTTATGGTTAGGTTTTGGTGGGAAATTCCACTTTTTGGGTCGAGCGGTGAATCCCAACGGCATCCGAAATACATCTGGAGCTTTCTCGCGCCCTGGTCAGTGCGGCTATTTATCCGTAATACAAGTAATTTCAATCTGATAAAAATAATTAACAAATTCTCAGCAGGTCAGGCGCTAGAGGATTATTAAATTCTCGGTTTGCTTCCAATATTTCGACTCGTAAAACAAGTCTTCTTGGAATACACAAAAAAGTAACAATAATGGTAATATTTATTATTTCTATTGCGCATTTTCAATTCAAATGCTCAAACGCTCATTGCATTAATGGGTTTCTATGGACACTATATTTTAAAAACTAACAACCAATTACTAATTAACTAATAAAGTAATTTACATAAACAATTAATGTCAATGATTAATAAAAGCCGGAGACCTCAAAGGGATAAACAAAATTTTATTCGTTATTGTGAGTTTTTGCTGCACGGTTTTACTTCGAGATTTTATAGAAAAACAACTCACAAAAACAACTCGCAATAAACATGTTACATGGGCAATAAAGAGAAAAATCGTAGTAAACTTAACATTGCAAGTTATCTTGTGTATATTTCTTTTGTACTAAAGAAGACAAAATATATTATAGCCTGCAAGCCGCCTGCAAGCCGGCTCATTTTTTTGGGGGGAAAAATGCAATTTTTTTATTTGGGATAAATTTCGAACAAAATATTCCAACAGTTGTTGAGCAGAATAAATTATGAGGTGATTGAAGCTAATGTATTTTAAAAAGAGACAAACCATTTGATTTCGTGGCGGAAAAGACGAAAAAAAATAGAGAAAGAGATCCAGAGGGAAAGGCAAAAAAACATTTGCTCGAAAATAATTATTAGCAACGTAATTATTCCTCCACCCCACCCCACGATATCCCTAAGTCATCAACCGTATTACAGCGTATTTTTTCGAGCAAGAAAATGGCTGAGAACTGTTAATGGTAGAACACTGAGGTAGACAACCTTTCTATACTGGTGATCGAGAGTTCAACGTTAAGATTGTGTGTAACTGTTGTAAATCAAACTTCTAAAGCAAACATAGCATTCGAGCAGCATGTATAGAATATGACGCATAAAGAAACTCCTAAGAGATGGGACGAGTGCACACTGAATATGTCTCAAAGAGCTGAATGTATCTGTGTAGACTAAAGGTTGGCCACAGCTGACGGCAAATATATGTCTCGGGTTTATGCGCGCGGGTCTGAAAATTTTGGACGCTTAAAGTTTCGGACAGCAGAAATTTTGAACGGTGAATAGGCCAGGGAGTAGTCATTATTTATGATCTGGGGGGGGGGGGGGAGGGGTTACAGATTTAGGGTTGAATAGACAACCTGATGATGTCCCAACTAGAACCCCGGTCATAAATATTCCCGGTCATTGCCAATCTTTGTACACTTGTAACCGTTCGTTCTGTTCTTAGAAAAAGACTTACATACACATTTGGCTGCCTTCGACAACATTGCAAAAGCGTTTGCTCCGACTGCCAACCACAGATCCAGAGTTTCTCGAGCGACTCAAGCTAGACTCCCGTCAATGCGATCAGCATATTTTCTGTAATGGCCGATAGACTAGTCAATACTTAGTTATGTTATCACACCGATAATGGCAATACAAATAGTAGAAAAATGAAATTGGCGAAAACGAAAAACGTGCGATCCCATCTAAGCATGCCCAGGAGCCTGGTAACTAGAGTCTAGTCCTCTTTCGCATTTGTTACAAGTTTAGGAACGCCTGGTGAAAATTTACGTAACAACGTTCACAAAACTCAAAAGGTTTCAGTTTGGACTTCACGACTTGTATTCATGTTTCAAGTTTTTTTGCCTCACCAAAGAGTTGCCAGTATTAGATAGGGTTACAGAAATTAGATTGGATAGTTATTTTTTGAGTCTCACAGGAAGGAAAAACTTCAATTTGCAGCTGAACGTAGTGTAAACATGGCTTCTGCTGTGACTGTGAGCGGCGACAGTGTCAGTGATGATGAAGGTATGTTTTGCTGCATTCAATGATTCATTTAATTTCAAAATCTCTACGGACACTGAATGAACAATACATAATTTTTTACCTTTTCTTCAGTAATCTCGTTATTAAAAAAACTTGCAAAGTAGTAGCAAGTCTATTGATTTGCTGAAAATGATCACCGGCACCAATGCCAATGGCGAATGCCAATGGTCAATGGAGTAAGGCTAAATAAGAGCAAATCAAGCCATTAAAGCCAAGCTGAATATTCAATACACAAAATAAGATCAAATGTATGGATAAATCAAACTCGTTTGAAAAATAATCAACTTCAGGCTCAGATGAGACATTTTATGAATTAAAGTATTGCACTTAAGTAATAAAAAACATTTGCTGAAGAAAATTGTTTGATGTATGTATGTGACTGCTTCTTTCTGTGTTTTACCCGATTTCTTCGGACTATGTGAACATTTCTAATGGTCGCAAAAGAGTAACACCTTACCTCTGGTCCAAAATGAGTTGTTAGGAGCCTCGTGGTATGTGAAGGTGTACTGGGCTAAAAAATGCAGTTAGTGCACGCCTGTCAGGCGGGCAATTAGCACCAGTTGTTTTGAAAGCGCGCGAAAAAACTTAGCTCGCGGCATAAACAAAAACGAACCTGATTAGGTTGCATTTTATCTTGTACAAAGTATGCGTATAGCACTAGCTTGGTCCAAAATGAGTTGTTAGGAGCCTCGTGGTATGTGAAGGTGTACTGGGCTAAAAAATGCAGTTAGTGCACGTCTGTCAGGCGGGAAATTAGCACCAGTTGTTTTGAAAGCGCGCGAAAATAAATAAGAACAATAGTAATATTAACAAACAAAACAATGTCCTACTTTATAAAGCCAAACAAACGCAGTTGATGACTGCATCCCCGCCTCCAGTTGGGCTTGTAAATGTGACTCGTACAGATAGAAAAACAAATCATTCCTCAAAATAAATATTAAAACAGTAAGTGATCATTAGGCCCGGTTGTTCGAAAGATGGTTAACTTTAATCCCCCGGGTTAAAAAGCAATTTCTTTACGTTGGAATATGCGTCTGGAACTTATAAAACACTGTGGAGTCTTTCCTTGGAAACCCAGTTGCTAAACACAAAATGACAGCCCAAACCTGTCTATAAAGTAGTAAATACAAACATGGATTAAGAGCTTACTCCTGGGTTAATCAGCTTTCCAACAACTGGGCCCTGTAGCCTAGGCGCGCGGGTACGATATAGAGAACCATTACCCGGCCGCCTGGAGATACGACTATTATCCACGATTGCTGATAGTAACCTCCAAGAAGATAGAATTCGTAGCTCCAAGCGGCTATGCAAGGTTCTGTTTATTGCGTAGTAGGTCATAAAGCATCGAAATCCTGCAAGCACATGATGCGGACCCCCGAGTAAGTATACTACAACATGGTCATTTGCAATTTGCAACACCCTCAGGGCGCGGACAATAGAGTAAACACAACCTATACAGGCGAACAGTTAGCAATGATTGTTTAATAAAAAGCTGACGTACATCACCATGTTACAATATGCTATAGCGCTATTATTATCATACTTTCCAAATTTGGAATCTCTGGAAAACAATTCACAGCGTTTACTCGGGACATATATGCCCGCCATAATGGAGGAACAGACCAATCCATACCATCACCAGCAGACTATGTGCATGTAGTGAATTCTAACTGCATCGCTGCCAATATCAAGTGGGTTGAACTGGTTAGTCCGTTTTCAAAGACTGCGGTCGGTGATTCGAGAATCAGTACTGCAGCCGAGATAAAGACGTAAACGGGAACCGCTACTCCTTTACCAACGCTGTGCATTTCAACTTTGGATATGGCGACAGGGTCGACCAGCATAGTCAAAACCTACAGCCACCCAGGAATCTTTTGGCTACGTCAGGCCATGAAGCGAAGAGAAGAACCCGCCTGGCTTTGCTTCCTGAGAGATGCGGACTCCCAACCATCAGTTTTACGCGAAAGCAATATAAAAATAATTAGCAGAGGACTTATCAAACCTACCTCCAACACTTGCAATTGTCTCAGGATGTTCTACAACTGCAAGGGGTTCTAAATGAAGTGAGAAGTAAAGCTTACACTTGAGCATTTGTTTTTGTTTTTGTTTTTTTCAGTTTGTTTGTTTGTTTGTTTTAAATAGGTTATAAGCATTACATGTAATATTCACAGGAATGTTATATCTAGC